>JBAKGM010017242.1:0-11599 GCA_037177215.1 Asparagus racemosus | reverse complement strand
GGTTATTAGCAGGGTATTTATTCATATAAAATGGGTAATGAGGGTATTAAATTGTAATTAAAATGTGATAATCAACCTCTTAGCATATTCTGCTACACAGTCATGCTGTTCAGTTTGAAGAACGTGGGTGCCACGTGTCAGCAAGAGATGATGAATATTTTCCAAGATCACCTCTGGAAAACGGTCGAATGCTACGTCGATGACTCGGTCGTGAATAGCCGCGACAAGAGTGATCACGTCAAAGATCTTAGAATGATGTTCGAGCTCATGTAAGCTCACCAGCTAAAGATGAACCCTGCCAAATCTGTCCTCGGTATGTCCAGTGGCAAGTTCCTCAGATTCGTCATCACCAATAAGGGCATCCACGTCGACCCTGATAAAGTCAAGGCGATTGAAGATCTACAGCCTCTGAGAAATCTGAGAGAGCTCAAGGGGTTACAAGCCGATTGACGTATATTCAGAGATTCATCTCGAATTTATCTAGGAAGTGCCAGTTGTTCTCTAAGTTGAACAAGAAGGGTGTGTCATTTATTTAGGACGACGCTTGTCAAATGGCCTTTGAGGAGATCAAAGTGTATCTCGTGAAGCTTCCTGTTCTTGTTGCATCGCAGTCAGGTAGACCATTCCTGATCTACACTAAAGAAACGGACCATTCACTAAGCGCCTTGCTCGTGCAAGACGACGACAGCGGTCACGAACAGACATTATACTACCTGAGTTGAATATTAGTCAGTGCTGAGTCTCGTTATCCAATGATCGAGAAGCAGTACCTTGCATTAGTGTTCGTGATTTAGAAAATGCGGCACTATTTAGTTGGACAGACGATTTATGTTATATCCAATGTAAATCTAGTTTGAATATTCATGACGCAACCAGCCTCCATGAGCTAGCAATTGGCAAAATAGGCCTTGTTCTTGTCTCAATACGACCTGCACTTCAAACAACAGAAGTCGGTCAAAGAACAGGCAATTTGTGATCTTTTAGCTACAAACCCAACAATAGACGTGCCCGAGCTATATGATGACCTGCCGGATGAAGCCCACGAAGGCAACACTACATCGCACCAACTAATATGGTGGTTGTATTTTGACGGAGCTTCTCAGGCTACTAATATGGCAAGTGCCTCCGGATGTTCTAAGATCTCTGCAAAAGTTAGAGTTGTCGTAGTTTCCCCGGGGAAACATGTCACGCCCCGAGCCTACTCGCTCACTGAACAGTGCTCCAATAACGTAGCCGAATACAACACACTACTTATCGGGCTTAATTTCACCAAATAGCTAGGAGTCGAGTATCTCAAAGCATACGGCAGTTCGTAACTGATAGTCAAACAGATCCGTGGAGACTACGAAGTTAGGAATCCAGATATAGTCTCCTATCACCAGGCGGCCATTGAAATGGTAGATTTGTTTGAAGAATTCTTTATTGAATATATCCCGCGCCTTCAGAACACTTATTCAGATGTATTGGCAGCGTTAGCAGTATCGTTGGTACAACCTCCCGAGACTGAACAGCTAGTTACAGTCGGGACTCATCAATTGTTTATACCAATATATGATGAGGTACAGGGAGACAAGGGGGTGGTTACCAAAGAAGTATACACCACCTAGGCCAAATTGGAGCCTCGCGATTGCGCTTTCCTATTATTGACTATGCCTTACACGGTATTCTGTTAGAGGACGTGAAGGAAAGGGAATCCATCCGAAGGAGAGCCCCAAGTTCTTCTATGATACAGAAACCCAGACAATATATCGCTGCGGGTATGACGGCTTGTTGCTCCAATGCCTTTCAAACAAAGAGGCAGAAGAAGTCCTTAAGGAAGCACACGGAGGTGAATGTGGCGCACACCAGCCTGGTCCCAAGCTCTATGATCGTATCAGGAGAATAGGGTATTTCTGGCCAACAATGGTTAACGACAGAATTGAGTATGCTCGAAAATGCCATGCGTGTCAAATTCATGCAAACTACATGCATCAGCCTCCAGAGCAGTTGCATCTTTCGGCTACATCCTACCATTTGAAACATGGAGAATGGATGTTGTGGGTCCTATCTTTCCTCCATCAGTCAAAGGCGATCGGTTCATTCTAGCGATCACCGACTACTTCTCCAAGTGGCCTGAAGCAATCCTACTAAAAGAAGTGAAGACGAGCAACATCGTCGAGTTTATCAAATACCACATCATCTACAGACACGGTGTCCCAAGATGGATCGTGCATGACAACGATCCTCAATTCATCAGCAATTCCTTCATCAGGTTTTGCGAGAAATTCAAGATTCAAGACGCCTCGTCAATGGCCTATAATCTCGCTGTGAACGGATTAGTAGAGGCATTCAACAAGACGATTATCAAAATTTTGTCGAAGCTTGTAAAAGCTAACAAGCGAGACTGGGACGATAAACTCAGAGAAGCACTCTGGGCATATCGCACCACCGTACGCACACCAACTAGAGTGACCCCATACTCTCTGGTCTACAGATGTGAAGCAGTTCTTCTGCTAGAGGTCCAGATCCCGTCACATCGCATCGCCCTTGCAACAGAATTGACGATCGAAGAACAACATTAGAATTGTCTCGAGGAGCTCGGGATGTTAGATGAAAAATGCCTGGAGGCTCAACAAAGTATTGAGTTCTACCAAGCAAAAATATCAAGAGCATTTAACAAGAAGGTGTGACAAAGGAGTTTCAAATAAGGAGACTTGGTCCTCGCTGCTCGACGACCAATAATCCTCAACTTTAAGAAAAAGGGTAAATTCGAGCCTAAATGGGAAGGCCCGTTTATAATGGAGATGGTCTATTCTAATGGTGCATATTGCCTAATTACCCAAAATGGTGACCGGTAATTGATGCCGATAAATGGGAAGTTCCTAAAGAAATATTACCCTTAGTATCTTCAGGATAACCCATTTCAGCGAGAATGTCCTCGTAGGATATTTTCACCCACTTTCCTCGAGGATAATCCTAAATTTATCCTCTACTATAAATTCTCCCACCGATCAAATTCATTGACGGTGAGTCTACAAAATTTTCTGGTCCATTACCAAAATCTCCTCTTGATTCCTTCCATGAACAAGATGTCCACTCAACATTTCTTTCACATTGATGGTGGGATGTTTTCACCCACTTTCCCCGAGGATAACCTTAAATTTATCCTCCACTATAAATTCTCCCATCGATTAAATTCATTGACGGAGGGTCTACAAAATGTTCTGATCCGTTACCAAAATTCCCTCTTGATTCCTTCCATAAACAAGAGCTCCACTAAATATTTCTTTCACACCGGAGATAGAATATAAAATTCTTCCTCACTAGGTGTATCCTTTCCCTTTCCAGGCCCTACCGACTGAAGGTATCCCTCAAAATTGAATTTTCAAGATCAGGTCGTCTGACTGAAGGTCGCCTGAATCTTTTTGATTCTCTGAGTGGAAACCCCACTCTTAGTCTCACCCATTTTCTAGGTAGCGCCGACTGAAGGCACAAGCTGGAACTTTCATCCTAGGTAGCGCCGACTGAAAGTATGCGCTAGGATTTTTAGGCCTGGTTGTCTGACTGAAGGTCACCTGAGTCTTTCTGATTCTCAGAGTGGAGATCCCACTCTTAGTTCCATCTCTTTCCTAGGTAACACCAAATGAAGGTATGCACTAGGATTTTCAGGCCAGGTTGTCTGACTGAAGGTCACTTGAGTCTTTCCAGTTCTCGGAGTGGAGATCCCACTCTTAGTTCCATCCTTTTTCTAGGTAGCGCCGACTGAAGGTGTGTACCAAAATTTTCAAGCCAGGTTGTCCGATTGAAGGTTGCCTGAGTCTTTCTGGTTCTCGAAGTGGAGATCCCACTCTTAGCTCCATCCTTTTCCAAGTAGTGCCGACTGAAGGTATGCCCCGGAACTTTCATCCTAGGTAGCGCCAACTGAAGGTATGCACAAGGATTTTCAGATCAGGTCATCTGACTGAAGGACACCTAAATCTTATCGGTTCTCTGAGTGGAGATCCCACTTTTAGTTCCATCCTTTTCCAGGAAGTGCTGACTGAAGGTGCGCGCTAGAACTTTCATCCTAGGTAGCACCACTAAAGCTATGCACCAGGATTTTTAGATCAGGTCATCCGACTGAAGGTCACCTGAATCTTATCAGTTCCCAGAGTGAAAACTCAGCTTTTGGTTCTAGCTCTCTTCCAGATAGCGCCGACTAAAGGTATGCACTGGGATTTTCAAATCAGGTTGTTCGACTGACGGTCACCTGAATCCTCTTGACTCCCAGGGCAGAGTTCCTGCTCTTGATTTCATTCATTCGCCACGAGAGATAGAATATAAAATTTTTCCTCACTCATCAATTTAATTTAATTAATTAAAAAATCCTTAATCTAAGAATCATCTTGGAGAATTTGATCCCGAATGCTAAGCAGGGATAGGTTGATGCCTCACACGCGTCGCCAGGTTAGTCTTCCCGTGAAAAAGACGAAGTCTACATATTCAATATCGTAGCATAAAGTCTAAGAGAGTTTCATTCTCTTAGCACAACGTTATGTGCAGAACGGGTTAGTATAATCCACACGCTGGCCCAATTCAAACGGTAATCGGTAAAGGCTTATCAAATCCGTTGGTGGCTTGGGGTTAGCCAATAACCCCAAAGCCTATGCCTAACACGTGTCACTGGTTAGTCTCTCTTACCCGCAAAAGAGTACAAAGTATATGTAGTTAATATCATAGCGCCAAGTCTAAGAGAGTTTCATTCTCTTAGCACAACGCCACGTGTGGAATGGATTCAGATAATCTGCTTGCTAGCCTGATTCAAAGGGTAATCGGTAAAGGCTTATCAAATCTGTTAATGGCTGAGGTTTTGCCAAAAATCCTATGAGTATTATGGTTAATTATTTCTAACGAAATGAAAGAATCATAATAAAGTAAAGGGAGATATATTTTATTGATAAAGACTGAGATTACAATTCTTTAAACACCAAATTTGTGACAACAGATTTGTTATTTCAATCCAGACATTTTATTGATAAAAGCTTGCTGAAGTTCCTCTTACAGCTTAGTCCTGAAAGACTCCCACTGGTGTTGAGCGTCTTCACAGTCTCGTCCTCAATCTCAGCTAGCTTATGCTTTGAGAGCTCGAACTTCTCGGACATGACGGTAAGAGTTTCTTCTTTGTTGGCTTTTGTCAGCTTCAAGAGACTCAGGCTCTCCTTTGCCGCCTGAAGCTCCTGCTCTAGCTCTACAAGACTGAAGATGATCCACGGAGGATGAAATCTTAGCAACAACGACCTCTAAGTGGTGCACCTGGTCTCGCTGCATCTGGACTTCGAGCCCATTGAAAACACGAGCATCACGCCAGACTGCTAGGTGATACTCTGTCTCTGTGGCTATATATGAAGGCTGCCCCGCTACCTCCAAATCATGCAAACTCTGGAGCTTAGCCTCCAAGTGATCGAGATCATTGGTAACGACCTGCGCCAGTTCTAGGAAACCTGCATCTCGTATCAAGGATGTCCTGGGGTCAAGGAATGGCCAGAACTGAAGGAGAGAAAGCCCGCTACTGAGAAGCGTGTCTATCATTGTGGCTAGGTAGGAGAAGAACGAGCGAACCTCAACATAGATGATAAGCTGAGATGGATCGTCGTCCGACATCAATGATCTCACCAAGTCATGAAGTATTGTTGAGGGCCCTACAAGTAGAAGAAAGAGGGTTAAACACTCCAAAGCTAGAAATCAGTGTAAATACTATCGGTTGGACAATCCGTACCTGTGGAGATAGTTCCTTGCCTTAACGGAGCCGTCAAAGGAGCATGAGTTGGTGGCGCATCGATTGTCACAGTCGGTCCCCCGACCTGTACATCTGATGTAATGTCAACTGCGATAGCAGGCTCTGAAAGAGCGATGGAATGAAGAGTTCCTGTCACCAACAAGAGACATTTCAATTTCATAAAATTATAATTGTACTAGTTAAAGTTGGCTAGTCCTGTAATTATCAGATAAGGGGGATCCATACCTTTAGAGGGACCAACCTCGATATCATTGGGAATTGCCAGCTCAGGCTCAATGTCATCGGGAAGAGAATCATCTCTAGGCGAACCATGCATCCAGTCATCCAGGGATATATCCATTGGCAAACCGTCGCCATCAAAGTTGTCTATCGAGAAATCTGATGTAAGAGGACATGAGTGGAATAAGCGAAATCAGCAATCCACACTGGGCTAAAGATGACTTACCTTCGGCGGCAGAGTTCTTTTCCCTAAGCCCCGCTTCCAAACCAGCTTCCTGCATTTTTCCTAAAAGAGCAAGAAGCGAGACGCGATTAGGGGAGGCACAAATTCTGAGTCATTCAGTTCCCCCATTCGCTGTCTAAGTGAGGGATTACCAATGTTAGATGTACCTGGAATCGCCGATTCAGGTCTTATGTTGGTATTCTCGGGTTCCCCTGCCATAGCTCCATGCATTTGCTGAGTGAAACTAGGCTCGGCAAAGTCGGGAAGGGGAAAATCAAAACTGATATCGCCACCCCTATATTCTCCTGCACAGAAATGAACCATGGGTTTTAGAAGCATAAGATTTAAGTGATCGAAAGGATTGCTGATTGATCGAGCATTACCTCCATCACTGGTAGAATCTTCACCAATCAAGTTCCACGTTGAAGGCCTGAGGAGAGGAACGGGACTTATGGGCAGGCTTCTTTCACTTTGGTTGAGCCCCAGCTCGAGACTTCCCCCCATGATGAGGGCGAACTGCCTCCTTTTCTGACATCTCTGTAAGACTAAGCTAATGTCAGACCAGGTAATTATAAGAAAAGAAATAATAAGGTGAGAAGGAAAGGGGGAGAGTACCAAAGTTCTCCTAATGAACTGCAGCCTCCACCTAGTCCTCTCCTGATGTCCCAGCTGCAGAACTGTGGATCCCCTCCTCAGTCCCGTCTGGCTGATGAGTACGATGGCGCTTCCTCTGTGCTCGAGCAACCCTCTGGATCGTTTCAGTGTCAACGCGGGAGACCTCTTCGGCTCTCAACTCGTCGAGAGACTTCACAAGAACATGCTCATTGGCTGCCAAGAGCCAACTGCAGTAAAGATAGGTCGACTCCAGCTGGCGATCAGTACTCAGAAGGCTAAATCTAGTGCCGGTGCACCTCATCACGCTCCACAATCACGCTCGGACCCTGTCTACCAGCCCTCCACAAGTCCAGAGTTGTTAGTTCGGATTCCCAATATAAAGTTGGTCATAACCGAACTGGCGGGTGAAACGAGAAGGGAAATATGGCTCAATGTAGCACTCATCTCTCACCCGAAAAGTGAGATATCCCGGCCTGATGTTTGTCAGCCAATTGAAGCAGCCGACATCTAGTAAAGTCTGACGAGCTCTTAGTCTTTCTTCCTCGATCTAAGACTCCCCATACTGACTAAAGAATCAAGGAAAATATCTGGAGAGGACCCAACCTTTATGAATTTACAGCAACCTCTGAACTTCTGAGAATTTGCGTCCCTACCATTTGCAGTCCTCTAGTTATTGAAGAAAGGGGATCAATGGATCTGCAAGCCCTGGTGCTGACATCATATCGAGGTGATGAAGAACGAGCTAGGCCATCAGATAGGTATACGGGAGCTCCACCTTGACGTGAGGAATCTCATCTGCGATGAATGTTGGTCACCATCACTGGAAGAAGGGACAATTCCTTCTTATGGGCAAGTTAAACTGTAGGATAAAGTACCTCCATTGGTAAAGCATTGCTGGACTGGTACGGCACCACACACTTTTTTTAACTAAATGGCGAGGAAGCCGGCCAAAAGAGTTATCGGCGGGATCGACTTCACAGCATGCCATAAGAAGGTCGAAAACTTAGTCCCTATAGGGAAACCGCTCTCAGTTCTGCCCGGGGTATAAGACCTGATGCCGGATTTTTGAATCAACTCATTGACTTCTAAAGGAGTGAGTGGAGACAACTCGCGCATCTCTTCACTAGAAAGGCCATCCAAATTGTTGAATAGGTAGCTTGCAAACTGCTTCAGGCCTATTTGCAACTTCTTCTTTGATGACGGCCCAATTTGGGCCAAAGCAATGTGATAGTGGCAAGTGAGCTCCTACAAAGTGTCGTAGCGGCTGGGTATACGATCCTTCAAATGGCTCAATTCTCAATTCGAGAGAAAGTATTCCTGATATAGAGTCTTACTCATGGGTAAACCTGAGATTGATGCATCTCATGAAGAGCTAATCCCAACTCACCATGTCTGATCAAGAAGGTATTCCAATCAGAATTATAGAGCTCAGCAAAAGCAAAGAAGTGGCAGGTACTGATCGGAAGCTCGTACATGGTAGCATGGACCGCAGCATATAAGCCATAGCCGCGAAGCTCCTCCCCCCATCGGCCAATGACGTAACTCATCAGACGAGTCCACCAGAGCCTATCTCTAGAGTGAACCCAACCGTAGAACCTGTGATGGGACACTAGCATCTCTCGTCCTAGCTACGCAAGACGATTCTTCAGTCCGAGTTGATAAAATACTCGTCACAGGGCGGCGTGTCCAATCCCAAATTACTAGGGCGTAGTCCGACAACACGACTCCTGAGTGAGCCTAGAACTGACTGATGTGTAATGAACCCACAGTGACTACTATCATGCTCCTCCGTCAGGCGCCACGACATCTCTCGCGTCACAGCCTGGTGTCTCAGCTCGGTCAAACAACAGTGGCGAGGTATCATTGGAAGATATAAGAATCCTCCATCATCCTTATGCAGCCACTGCTCACTCTCAATGAAGGTTGCATCTGGGTTCTCGACAGAATCACCAAACAGATAGTCTGTCTTTCTTAGAGGCTGATTAGAACTGGTGTCCCTCACAAGTGGTGCGTCAGTCATCAGCAATCTCAGTACATGAGGGCTCCCCTCAACCACCACTTAGGTCACCTCTGCCGGCATATCCAGTACGAACTGAGATGAAATAAAGATAGCGGGGTCATCACATGTGGAATAATCCTCGCCGCGATGACCATCAACCACATGGGAAGGAAACGCTCTAGAAGGATACTCGACTAAAAAAGGAAAATTGGGAGGAGTCAGACTTAGATACAAAAAAATATATATGAGACGTTGAACTCATCTCATAAACCCGTGAGATAGAGTCACGACTTCATAGTGGGGGAACTGATTCTGAATATTTACAGACAATATACCCCGTCTCGCACGAATAATGGGGTATCCTGCCGACCATAATACATCACAGAATCACTCCCATTATCAGCCGAGACGTGGACGTCGATCCTCACCAAGGAGGAATCAAGGCCATGTAAGCGTCGAGCCTCACCAAGGAGGAATCAAGGCCATGTGATATGCAAATACAGGCTGTGAGTATGCAAAAAGATATGAAAAGCTCACCAGCGAATGATGGAGGTATGCCCTAATGTGAAGGGGTAGACGACTGGTTCCTCGGAGTGTGTGATCTTCTCGACAACATGTTAACCTGCACAAAAAATAAGATGTATCAGAGGTGGGCAAATAATATAAAAATGCAGATGAACTGTTGCCTCGGCCAAGGCCGAGGTCCTGTCTCGGCCATGGCCGAGACAGGTTCTCCGCTGTGGCTGAGACCAAGCAACAAAAAAAAGAGAGAAGAAAAAAAGAAAAAAAGAAAAGAAGAAGAAAAAAAAGGAAAAAAAAGAAGAGAAGAAAAGAAAATTTTTTATCTTTCAAAACCCTAGTTTCTTTTGTACATGTGCCTCAAAGTTGAGAGAGATGAGATGACGTGAGGTGAGAAGAAACAAGAAGAAAAAGCTCAGGGGGCGGCCTATATCAGAGGAAAAGAGAGGAGAAGTGTATTTATAACAGTCCCTAATGGGGCCCAAACCAATTCCAATTAGGACTCTAATCAGCCCCTAATTAGGAGTCCTAATTGGAGCCCTATCCGAATGCCAAAACATGCCCAAATTAGCCTGTTAATTGGCTCCTCCTCTCCCCTAATATCTAAGGGATCCTGGATATTTATTCAGCAAACTTATTGCTACATGAAGCCGCTACATTTCCAGTTCAATTAATAAAAGCTCCGGAGATACTCCAATAAGGTAGACGAGTCTAAACTGTTTCCTATTTTGTCGAGAAGTTTCCGGAGGATATTTCTGTAAAAGAAATAATTTTAGGGATAATTTGATGAACACTAATGAAGCATGGAAATTATATCGACGCCAATCAACGCATCGCCTACAAGGAATTCGCAGATACTCTAAAAAGGTATACGAGTATAAACTGTTTTCTATTTTGGCTGAGAAGTTCCTGGGGATTATTCTCATAAATTTTTCTTAAGGATAACTCTCCAACCTCTGAACGGGTATATGAGGATAAACTAATTCCCAAAACTCCAAAAAGATATGAGTACAAACTGAGTTGGCGTCGGACAACGCGTCTCGTATCAAAGGAATTCCTCCCGCTGTGGATAATCTTCTCCAATAAGCTATACGAGTCTAAACTGCTTCCTATTTTGTCGAGAAGTTTCCAGAGGATATTATCATAAAAGAAACATTCTTAAGAATAACTCGATATTGACACCGATCAACACGTCGCCGCTGGAGGATTCATCAATCAATGGTTCGAATCCACGTAAAATGGGACCCGGTCAATGCGTCACACTCACCAATTGAAGGCTAAAACTATGTATATTTTGACGCCTGTAAATGCTTCACACTGAAGAATTCCCCGATCGATCGAGGAGTCTCGTAAAAGGTTTGATGGTCAGTTGAACGACAACTCACTAACACGAGTCAACAGCAAGTGAGCTCAATCAGCTACAGTCTGAGATTCCGACAACAGTCAGGCAATAAACACAGCACTGTCATACCTTCAGCTATCCTACAAAGAACTGGAGAACCTAAAAGGATTGGAGGAATTGAGTATTGAAGCTAATCTAAGAAGAATTTTATTTATCAACTTCAGGTTAAGATCTCGACAACAGTCAGTCAAAAAGTGCAGCACTGTAATGCCTTCAGTTATCCTATAAAGAACTGGAGAGTCTGAAAGGTTTGGAGAGTTCGAACACCGAAGCCATTCATGGGTCCTATCACACCGACTGAAGGTTGGGGCCTATCATATCTAAAGTATCCCAGGCTCGTCAGAAAATCGAGACTGAGACACTTTGGGGGGTATCTGTAGGCGTTGAAAATCACTTATCACTACCCGAACCGAACTCGTGACGGTGCGTTCACAACCGACGACCCATCAAGCGATGCGACCAAGAACCGCTGACGACGTAACTGCACCACAAAATGCATAAAGCGAGTCGACAAACGCATGAAGTGAGTAGGCGAGGCATATGAGTCAACAAAGTGATGTATTGTAGAATAAATCCAAGGATGAAGCTTCAGGTCAGCGAGATTCGACAAGGCGAGTCGACCGGACTCGAACGTCAATAGGACAGAATTAACCGAACTCAAGCGACTATACTACGCCGATCGGGTTCTGAAATCAGCGAAACGATCAACTGAGCTCTAACTAGATGAAAGTGAGCTCAAACAGAACAGCGTGATGGACAGACAAATGTCAGAACGCCGACCGTCGAGGCACCATTGGTCCTCGGCCACAGTGGCCGAGGCACCAATGGTGCCTTGGCCGAAACTTCCCCCCTGATATAGATACCTAT
>JBAKGM010017202.1:0-11600 GCA_037177215.1 Asparagus racemosus | reverse complement strand
TAGGAAATGGACCTATCCTATTAGGAATATAGTAGTGTGTACATCTATATTCGCATACTTTGTGTTTTTTATTTCTTAAAAATTTCGGCAGCACCTACCCGCTGTTCTCCAAGTACACTGTGCAGATGTTATTGTGCGTATTAATAACATCTCGAAACGCACAACAACATACGCTTATTGTACCAGAGCATAACGAGTACGCACTGTTGAAATTTTAAAGAAATGAAAATACACAAAGTACACAAAGATAGATGACGCATTACTATATTCATAACCTATGCAAGAAGGGAACTCCTTCCTGAACAGATCCAATAATATTGTATGTACATCATACTCTTGACATAAGATACACAAATCTTTTTAGATCGAAAAATTAATTTCATACCCAAATAGAGATGTGTATCTTATGTTAGGAGTATGATTTACATACAACATTATTAGACGGGAAACTAGGGGTAACGATTTCATTTCTCATAAATTAGATGTAAGTGATAATAGCACATGAATTTCGAATAATAATTATGATATAGGTTTGGATAATAGAATCTAAAATGTAAAATTAACTTTTAAATGATATTAAGGTAAAGGCTAGATTGAGTTGGGTGTTTATTATTTGGGTAATATTATTAGGGTTATTAGTCGAATTATTTTTTTAGATTAGTTTAATTAATTAGACTAAATGTGGATGGTAATATTATTAGGGTTATTACTCGAATTATTTTTGGTAGATTACTTTAATTAATTAGACTAAATGTGGTTAGGGTTAGTGCTATTAAAGTTTTATTAGTTAACTAGTGTTTGGATTAATGTGATATTTAGGTTAAATTTAGTTGAATTGAGGTTATAGATTTAGGTAATTAGTATAATTTAAGTAATTTGTTTAGTTAGAGTTAATAAAAGTATGATTAGGGTTAGTAAAATTAAATTAATTTAATTAGAGATTAAGGTGAAAGTCAATTTAATTAGGGTTTTAGACTTATTGTAACATTTTTAGGGTTTAGTATTAGGATAATTCTTGTTAGATTTATAGGATTTGAATTAGGGTTTTAAAGTTTAATAGGACTTTGATCTACAGTAATTCAAACAAAATACAAAAATAAAACATAATAATAGCTAAAAAATAAAATTTAACATGTAAAAGACCTCTATGAGAGGTGGGGGTGACTGCGGAGAAAGGAGGCGGCGGCGGCGGCGGCGCGACAGCGGTGGAGAGGTCGGTCGACAAGGCACGGCGCTAGCTGGGTTGAGGCGCACGGTCGAGGCGGGGGCGGTCGAGGCGGCGGTCGAGGTAGCGGTCGAAGCTGGCAGCTTGACTGGTTAGAGAGGAGAGAGAGAAAAATGATAAAGGGAGAAATAAAACAGTAGATAAGGGGAGAGGGGGGGGAGAGAGAGAGAGATAAGATAGAGAGAGAAAAATGATATTTAATTTGTGGATGAAATTTTTGGGGAGTATTCTCCCACCATTTTTTGGGCTGAAAACATCCTTGACGAGCCCCCGTCAAGGATGCTGAATCCCCCGTCAAGGGTGTTAACATCCTTGACGGCAACATCCTTGATGGCCACGCCGTCAAGGATGTAGAACATTCTTGACGGCAAATAGCCGTCAAAGATGTTGCCATCAAGGAAAGCTTAAATTCTACTAGTGAATTTGTATAGCATGTTAACCTCTTCTAATGATATTAGTGAGATGAATTGGATCCCATATCGAGAACCAGTTATTAATCAAATTAATAATTTTAATTTAACAATCAAATCCCTACTCGACTAACTGTTCATAAAAGCTCTTCTAGAATATGGTATTAAATATTCATGAATATTTATCTTACATTCAGCCCTCTCCAGTGTCGGTTTATTTTAGGTAACTTTATTGAGAATGACAATTCATCTATTTGTTCATACCTAAAATTACAATCCCCATGAACATAAATAAAAATTATTTTGAAATATCAAAATATTTTATTTTTTATAAGAAAATAAATTTTAAAAAATAATTTTCAAAACCACCCTTTGATGGGAATTTAATAGCTTCATGGGATATGCATAATAAATTAACTCAGGTTGCATAGCACTTATAAAACAAGTGTAACCATCATATCAAAGCATACTAAATTATCAAATTAGAAATGACAATACTATCAAGTCAAAAGGACCATATAACAATTTAAATTCTCTATCTCTTAGGTGACTCATCCTAGAAAATCTAAATGCGATCTAGTGCTAAACATATCACAATATGTGCTTATGACATACACTTGGGAAATTTTTATTCTTGGTGGTTGAGACTCACCACCACATCTCACATGTCGGTGTTATGCATAATAACATGTTGTAACAAAACTATCATTTACTAGTTATAGGTTGAGCACAAATTTAAGAAACATCTAAGTTAGATCACATCTCCAAGCAAGTGATCATCACAGTGCATGATTGAACAAAATAATTTCTAAGGATAATACAACAATTATATAAAAGACACCCAAACAGCATGTGTAGCAACAAAACTTAATTAATGTTTAAAATATCACATAAAATGTATTGGATGTTCAAGGGCATATAACACTACTCTAGCCATCTCTCACTTGCCCTTACATCCAATCAGATACTATCCTAACTCCCATTCTTTCAAAATGTCTATCAAAACCTTTTTGTGATAATGGTTTTGTGAAAAGAACTGCAATGTTATCCGCTGGAGCATTCTTTTGAACCACTACATCCTTCCTATTATGAATCTCTCTAAAGAGAAGATATTTCCTTTCAATGTGTTTAGACTTCTGATGAGCCCTCGGTTACTTAATTTGAGCAATAGCTCCACTGTTATCACAGAACAGTGGAATAGAAAATACACGAGCAAGAACCACGTAAAGCGCATATACAAACTTATTTATCCAAGCTCCTTCTTTTGCAGCTTCACTTATGGCTACATATTCTGCTTTGGTTGTAGAATTAGTGGTGACATTTTGTTTAGTACTTCTCCAACTAAATGCATCATTATTGATGATATAAACATATCCAAATATAGACTTTCTATCATTGGGATCGGATTGAAATCGAAATTTGCATATCCTTCAATGCTTATGGCATTTGCAGCATAAACTAAACAATAATCTTTAGTTCTATGTAAATATTTAAATATAGCTTTCCTTGCAATACAATATTCCTCACCAGTATTGAACTAAAATCTACTTACAAGGCCAACATCATATGCTAGCTTAGGTCTAGTACACAACATAACATGCATCAAACTACCAATTGTCGAAGCGTATGGTATGTTTCTAAAGCGCTCAGTCTCCTCTTTAACCTTAGGACATATTTTCTTATAGAGTAAGATTCCATGTTTAGTAGAAAGTAATCATTTCTTAGAATCTTGCATGCTGAACCTTCTAAGGATCTTATCCACATAACTTGATTGTGATAATCCCATTTGTGCCTTTTCTCTAGCTCTATAGAGCTTGAGATGCAAAACATAGGATGCTTGTCAAAGATGTTTCATAGATTCAAAGCCATAATTTAACCGATGTCATCGTACCTACATCATTTTCAATGAGTAGTAAAGCACTAGGAATATAATGGAATTATTCTATTGTTTCTCATACACACAAGCATTTTCGGGATTGTGGACAAAATCAAATATTAAAATAAATATTCCAACTCCTTGAATCTTGTTTAATTCCATAAATTGAATCTACCTACATCATTTTCAATGAGTAATAAAACACTAGGAATATAATGGAATTATTCTATTGTTTCTCATACACACAAGCTTTTTCGGGATTGTGGACAAAATCAAATTCTTTAATTATTTCATTAAAATAAATATTCCAACTCCTTGAAGCTTGTTTAATTCCATAAATTGACTGATTCAATTTGCAAACTATATTTTCTTGCCCTTTACATACATAACCTTTTGGTTGCTACATGCAAATATATTCTTCAAGATATCTATTCAAGAAAGCTGTTTTGACATCCATTTGCCATATCTTGTAGTCATAATATGCTGCAATAGCCAAAAGGATCCTAATGGACTTCAACATTACAACTATAGAAAATATTTTCTTATTGTCAATAACTTCTTTTTTAGTATAATATTTTGCCATTAAGTGAGCTTTATATGTCTCTACATTTCCATCAACTCACATTTCCTTTTAAATATCCTTTTGCTTCCTATGGGTTTTACCCCAATAAGTGGATCAACCAAGCTCCATATCTTGTTATGATGCACGGTGTCCATTTCAACGTTCATGGCATCAACGAACTTAATAGAATCTATGTCAGACATAGCTTCTCTTTAAGTTCTAGGATAGTCATCATTCTCGTTATTTTCCATCAAATATGTTTTATTGAGGTGCTTGTATCGTATAGGTAGATGAATAATCCTACTTGATCTCCTCATTATAATTCGTGCATCAACAATAGATTTAGTTACTAAATCTCCATTCACTTTATCACTTGACACTCCCACTGAATCAATAGAATCTTCAACTGTATTTGAAATTTCTCCCGCTAGATTAGATAACTCGCCCACTAAAGAAGATGATTCTTCTTCTACAGTTATAGATCCTTCACCAACATTTTGATCTTCAAAAAAGAACACATTTCAAACTCTCATGCAAACCCCATAATTATAAGTTTCAGATCAGCAAAGGCCCAAAACTAATAATAATGCATTAATGAGATAGATAACAGATTCGAAAATAATCGTTATTACTGTTTCTCCCAAAACGGAAACGGCTCCTTAAAGCTTTATTTACATACCATTGTATTTTCTTGTTGTGTTTTTCTAAAAAAGCATAATGGTATTGTGTACCCCCCATAGTATTTTCAAAACACCATGACGAGTGCCTTCAGTCAACACTAGTTTGACCTTGTATAACATAGTATTAAAATTTTTATTAATATATTACATATTAATTATAATAAAGTATATTATAATAAAAAATATTATAATATTTATTTTATATTATTATATTATTATTAATATTAAATATAATAAATATATTATACTATAATGTAATATAATATTATATTATACTTAAATGTATTATTATTATGTTATAAGCATCACATGTTATTTTCAAATAAAAATATATTTAATTATTTTGATATATCAATTTGTTATTGTTATATATTAAATATTATTATTTAACTACTATTATTTCAATATTAATATAATTTTATACTATTAGTAATATAATATTATATATTATTAATAATATTAATATTGTTTTATTACTAGCATATTATAATAAATTAATATATTATCAATACCATAATGTTATATAACATATTATAGTTTTTAATATATTAGAGTTCATTATCACTATAATAAATATATTAATAATTCTTGATATAAATAAATTTGATTATATTATGAATAATCATTTATCGCATTAACATTTGTTAATAATAAATCATTTAATTATTAATAAATAATTTTACAATATAAAATATTATATTATTTATTATATAATATGTAATATTTTATATATATTATGATACATTTATTATATAATATGTGCTTTATAATTATAATAATTTGTGTTATATTGTTCTATTATTGTTTTATTATTAAATTATTACTATTATATAACATTTTATAATTATCAATTTTATATATTATTTATTAAAAATAATAAGATTGTAATAATTATATAATATAATATTTATTCTAATGTATAGTGTATTGTTATATCATTATTTTATTATTATTTTTTATTAATATATTATTTAATAGTTTTTTGTATTACTATATTTATGTTTAATAATTATTTATTTTTATATTAATTTATCTATTTTAATATATAATACATTACTAACATTAAATATTAGTATTTAATATGTTATTATATTATTATTATATAAGAGATCTTAGCAATTTATATATTAGATTAACTATAGTGTAATATTATAAATTATATATAATATAATAACATGTTGATAATAAATAATATTAATTATATTTAATATATTATGTTAGATATCATATCAACATCTTCTCAAGCTTAAAATCAAAACACCAAGCTCAAAACACCTTTTAGTTGTTTTAGAATAAGTGTCGTGTTCTCAGTAGGTTGTTTTAGCTCAAAAAATATCATGACTTTTAAACACATGGTTTTTTATTTTTGATAAAAACACTATAAAAATAAGAAAAAAAAACCATGGTTTTAAACACATGGTTTTTAATTTTTGATAAAAACACTATAAAAATAAGAAAAAAAAACCATGGCATTCAAGCATTGCCTAGCTTTTTTTATTATCTATTTATTTATTTTGAGGAATAGGTTCCTCAATGTTGAAGGAATGAGAATTGCACGCTGACAGCATCGTCTTGCTGTCACGTGGAATGGCCGTGGAAGGCCATGAATTTTCGCTCCAGGGGTATAATATATGTATATGGGTAATGGGGAGGGGGCAGCCTTAAGTCATGGGATGGGATGGATGCATGCCCTCCCCACCCCGTCCATGCGTTTTTCTTTGACCTGACTCTTCACGTGACATTGAGTTCACCTGTATGTAATCTAATCTTCTACACGTAAAAAGGAGGACTCTAAGATTAATGTTCATACTATAATAACTGTTACAGTTAGCTAGGTAAACAGTAGATCGTTGGTCCACATGTAATTTACTGTTTATATTACAGTAACATTTACTGCTAAATGAGCAGTTAATTCAAAAAGAGCATGTGCTTTGCAGGGGATGCACGCTAGTACTCTTTAACCAGAGCGTGTTCGATGTCTGGCAATTAATCAAGTGGCTTATAAGTGACTTATAAGAGACTTTGATATATTTGAAAAGTGGCTTATAAATCAATAAAAAAGATACTTATATTCTTTCTGATCTTACAAAAATTAGGATCTTATTTAATAACTCACAACCGATGACTTATCTCTATATAAAGTAAAGATTCTGTAAACTTAAGTAACTAGGAGCTCTTTGTTCATCAATTTTTTTTATCCATTAATTTTATATTGAGATTTGTGCTAACATGTGATACAAATAAAGACACAAATCTCAAAGATAGTATTGATGTGTAGCACAAATCTCAAAATATAATAAATGGATAAAAAGTTTGGTGGACAAGTGCTCTATCCGCTTAAGTTTATAGGAGCTTTATATATATAGACACACATGCACAAAAGGAAATATGTTGTTTAATTTCCTATTTTAAAGGGAGATTGTATAAAAACCTATTGTAACATATATATAGAAGGAAAATTGTAACAAAGTAGCTGCAATTCTAAGAATTTTGCTCTGTTATCCTGAAGAAAAAGAGAACAATTTGCGCTCCGAGTAATGATATATGTACATAACAATTTGTACAAATTTTATACTAACATAAACAAATGAGTGGGCTGCATAGTGACTTACATTTTTCTTTATACTTTTTATGAAAAGACCCCTACACATTTGTTAGTAGGAATATAAAAGTAGTATAACCTAAATAATACAATTATGTTTCTTTTGTTCTGGTGGATCATTGGTAAGATGGGGCGACCCGACCCATATAAATTTAGACCCGACCCTATAATATCGACCCGACCCGACCCATCTAATAATTGTGTTACCCATACCCAACACAAATGACTCATTTATATGTTTTATAATCAATCCAACTCATTTCATGTACTTAACATAAAATCCATTGTCAAAGTTTTCATGGTCCTATTTGTTATTTATAGATTTTTTACTATTTAGAAGTTGAGAGATTTTCAAGGTGGCTTTTATAAAAATTAAATTTTGAAGGTGGTTTTCACAATTTTTAAAGTTCTACTATGTTTTATGAAAATATCATTTTTTTTCCATGAGAATTTTTCTAATTTATAAACTTTGTACTCTTTGTAAATTTTGAGTTTCAGTTTTTTTTTGTAAAATTTGAAATTTAAAGGTGTGTTTGTAATTTTTAAGCTTTCAAGATGTTCTCTGCAAGTGCTAAAATTTTTATGATGCTATTTATAAGTTATGGATATTGTACTGTTTTTAAGGTTTAATATTTCTAGGATGTGTTTCTATATAATTTGACTTTTTGAGGGTGTATTTTACAGTTTTTTAATTTTTAGGGTGTTTACTAGTAATATTAAAATTTTCACAGTGCTGTTTATAAGTTATGAATTTTGTACTGTTTGAAAGTTTGATATTTTGGGGGCATGTTTCCATAAAATTTGAAATTTTGAGGGTGTATTTTTAAAATTTTGAAGCTTTTAGGGTGTTTTTTACAAATATCAAAATTTCACGGTGCTGTTTATAACTATTAGATGTTGTGCTATTTTCTAAGTTTTGATATGTCCTGGGCGTGTTTCTGTAAAGTTTGACTTTTTGAATGTGTATTTTTCATTTGGTAAACTTTTAGGGTGTTTTCTAGAAATTGTAAAATTTTTCAATGTGTTGTTTATAACTTACAGATTTTGTACTATTTGTAAGTTTTGACATTTTCAGGGGCATATTTCTGTAAAATTGACCTCTTGAGGTTGTATCTTATAATTTTCAAAACTTTCAAGATGTTTTCTTTAAATTTCAAAACTTTCACGGTGTTGTTTATGTCTCATAAATTTCGTACTGTTTGTAGGTTTTGATATTTCTGGGGGTGTTACTAAAAATTTAACATTTTGAGGGTGTATTTTGAAAATATTAAAAAAATTCATCTGGTTTTTATAATTTATAAAGTTTTTATTGCTTATAAGTTTTGAGTTTTCTGTTCTTTTAAATTTTGACTTACTAAGGGTGTTTGTCGCATCTTTGTAACTTGTAGGGAGTTTTTTTTTATACAAATTTTAGATTTTTCATAGTGCTATTTATAAGTTATAGATTTTTGTACTGTTTGTAGGTTTTGATTTTTCTATGGTGTGTTTTTGTAATACTTAACTTTTTGAGAGTGTGTTTTACAATTTTTTTGACTTTCAGTGTGTTGTTATAAAATTTTAAAATTTTATTGGTGTTGTTTATAGTTTATAGATTTTGCACTGTTTTGTAAGTTTTGATATTTTTTATGTTTTTTTGTTAAATTTTGAACTTTGGAGAATGTTTGTCTAATTCTCGAACATTTAGCGTGTTTTATACAAATTTTAAAATTTTATTGATGCAGTATGTAATTTATAGATTTTATATTATTCATAAGTATTGATATTTTCGGAATGTGTTTTTATAAATTTTAAATATTAAAGACTGTATAATAAATGTGTTTAAGTTGAACGGGTTAACAAATTGACCCGTTTATGATCCTCCTAACAAATGATCCTTTGTATTTTGTAACCACCCGTTTATTATCCAACTCTGATCTCTACACTTTCATAACAGGTCAGATTGGATTGAATGAAGGGGTTGGATTATAAATTGCCACCCTCCATTTCTGATATTATAAATTGCCACGCTCTGTATCTGGTATGTGACCGCTACGGACCATTGGCCGTATGTAGCACAACAGTAGCAGAAGAGGGAGAGAGAGAGAGAGAGAGAGGATTCACGATCTTTCTGTCTCTTTTTCTCAGAGATAATTCTCCGGTCACGTGGGCGTGTGGGCTCGACAATTAAGAAGGAGATAAAAGGAAACACTATAAAAGATAAAAAGGACCAAAAAAGAAACCTATCTTTTGTTATTTTTGAAAGGGTAAATTTCACAGAACCCTGCTGAGCTTTGGGGGCGTTGCACGTAATAGAGTATTTAAGGCTAATTATATTGATAGATAGAATCGTTGGGGATGGGAGAATGGGTTGGGCCCGCAGATGGGGCCAATGGGTTTCTTCTTTACTTTTAATAATTGATTGATAATTGATAATTGATTGATGATGAATATGTATAGATGAATAAGAAGGCGGTGACTAGCTAGTGTTAATTCGAGTTCGAGCTCCTCCTTTCTGTTCATATATTATGTATTAATTAACTGTAAGATTTAAATCTAATTAAACCTATTTGTGGGCATATATTTTATATCAATGTGTAATTCTATCACTTAAGAAAACCCACTAAAGTGATCAATTAATTTAGATTAATGGGTATTTAAATATTATCATGGACTAAATGTGTAGATACCTGGTTGTATTTGCAATTTGATGAGGGGCCAAACTGTAAATGCACAACACCTATAAATATGGGGTTATGGTCCCTAATCTAAGGATCTCACTCTTATCTCTTTTACCCCATCCAAAGAGAGCTTGGAGAAATAGAGTGATCCTCTATATTAGAAGATCATAAACCCACCATAGATCCTACTATGGATTCACGTATGCTTCCGCTTCAGTTCTTACAAATCTCTTTGAGCTAATCATGTTTTATAAGGATCTCTCACAATTTTAACTCATCAATAATTATTAAATTTCTTTATTGAATTGATCTTATTTCAATGTTAATTCCTCAACATAAATCAAGCCGGTTCCTCTTTGCCGATAAATTTACATATCAATTTGATTCCTCTTTGCCATTGAATTTGCACTTTACATATCTTCAGTTAGAAGCTCACTAATTTCGTCTAGCTGTGATAATGGACAAGAGGTCTTTCTTTAATGGCTTCTAGTCAAGTTTGGACTTGAATTGAAAAAAACTGAAGAACATTGGAAGAAAAATAATCAGAAAATTTTGTTTATGCTTTTATGAGATACAGGTTACCAAGAGTGCCCGTTTAATCCATTTGTTCTCTATGTATTTTGCTGATTTCTTCCCATATATTGATTTCTTTCCATATATTGACTTCTTCCAATATCCAAAGTGTCATATCCATTCTTTTTATAACAATTATCTCAAATCGTATCGGTAGATATCATTGATAATATCTTAATATAAATGTTTATATTTCCTCTATTTTATATTCTTCCATATATAGGCACCCTAAATGTTATGAAAAAAACTGTAAAGTAAGTTCATGGCAAAGCCATTTACCACACAAAAGACATGGTCACAAATTTGTTATGAGTAGAACACAAACATTAAATCGTCAAAGATTTCTATGCTTTAAAGATTTTGCTATATACAACTAGAATAAGTTATCAATAAGACTTTCTAAAGCATTAAAAAAAAAGAATGAAAAATAATTAAAAACGGAGAACTGAACAAACCTGGGGGTTTTACGTAGCAAGTTGAAAATTGCTGCAACTAATTGTTGGCTTTTTTAAAAAATTATTTAGCTTAACAATTTAAATTAGCATTCGAGTATGATTAACGAGGGTCCAAATATATAGCAGACTATTTTTAATGGGCGCATACAAATGGGCATGTAAATGCCTATGAATGTGTACACATTTCTTGATATATAAATCTACATTATTTTTTTTGAAAGGTATATAAATCTTCATTACTCATGTCACTTTCACTCATTTTTATGTCAATTTGAGTTTAACAAAATAAAAAGACAACTTTTATAGGGTCTCTATATATATATATTCAACAGCCCTTTTTTTTTGTTCACAATCTCACTGGTCCAAAGCTCACAAAATGCGGAAGAAGTTCATACAAAAGAAGAAGCCTACGACCAATATCTACTACTAGTTTTTATACACATGCAATGCACGTGGTTAAATATCAAAATATTTTATTTTTTAAATTTATTTCATTACTATAAGTAAATACTTTTGATTAACTATATAGGTATATAGACAATAAATTATTTTACTTTTAC
>JBAKGM010017181.1:0-11601 GCA_037177215.1 Asparagus racemosus | reverse complement strand
CCCAAAAAACCAAAAACCAAACTTTCAAATCCATAAACTTGAGATCCCAAAATTTTTTTGAAACAAACACCCCCTTAAGGAGAGTCAAGTCTGTCCACAAAGTAGTATATATTTTGCTACGAAGTAGTGACTTTGCTCCAGTAAAAGAACCAGATTACACTAAACATCATAAACCCTCTGATTAAAAAAAACACTTTCGAAATTTAAGTCCATAAATCCTACAAAAAGATATACACACAATAGAAAAAGATCAAAATAAAAACATTTTGATCCGTATTTTGGAGTGAGGAACACAGTCACTTTTGGTAATGGTATGAGGCTGGAGTGCTTCCCACGGAAGGCTGCATCCATTCCATCTCAAACAAAAAAATTATAAAATAATAAAATAATAAAAATTAGGAGAAAAATCATTTAATCGATTATTATTAGTTTAATTTCAATAAGATAAATGTCATAGTAACATGTCATCCCATAACATACTTTTTAATATTCAACTAATAAAATTGAAACTGCATATATCATTATCTTCTAATCGGAGCAGGAAACATAGCATTAATTCGACATCCATGTAGCATAGCATGATATAAAACAGAACTTGATATGCACGAGTCATGTTTCTGCAATGCTCTTTAGAACTGCACTCGTAGCGACCCAAAAACTGCTACGTTGGTTATCCACTACTTTTGGCCCTTTGTGACACCTATGATTTTGAACTAGTTGTCAAGAAAGTACCATTAGCGATAGGCTTAACCAAAAAGTCTTTAACACATACACGACATTAGTTCATAGTTTTGTATACATGCCTTTGGTTGATGTGTTAAAAATAGGACAAAATGACCAAGGGTCAGTTTGGTATTGCTAGAGTTTATAATAAGTTGCTTATAAAAGTAGTTTATAGAAGCAACTTATATAAATTGCTGAAAATAGCAGTTTGGTAATCAAATATTAAAAATTATTTTAAAAGCAACTAAAATGTTTGATAGAACTATACATAATGATCATTGAAAGATAAAAGGCATATATGGAATATAAACTAAAAATGTAGAAGCTGCTTTTAAAAGCATCCTCAAGTTGTATCTAAAAGCACCCCCTAAAAGCAAAAACAATTTCAATAAGTATGCTGAAAAAGTTTTCACCAAACAATATTATTGGGTGCTTCTTGAAAAAATAAGCAGAATCACCCAAAAAAAGGATTACCAAATTGACCCTAACTCCCCCTTAAAATATTGTTTAACAACCAACTTGCCTTGCTAAAGTATCAATTTGCTCCCCCTTATGTTATGTTTCCTTGCTCAATGTGGTACTTTTGTGAAACAAACCGCCGAATACTTAGCGAAAATTTAAAAAATTTCAAACAATCCCGTAAAGAGTTTAAAAAACAAAAAACACCTTAAAATAAATTCAAAATTACAAAAATAGCTTAAACTTTAAAAATTATAATTTTTAAAAATCCTCATGAAAATAAAAAACTAAAAATGACCATAAAAACTTTGAAATTTGCGAAAAGTACCCAAAACTTTGAAATTATAAAAAACGCCTTCAAATCAAAAAATTACATATAGCCCTATGAAATTCTAAAAATTATAAATGGGCCCTGAAAAATTCATTTTTTGACAAAAAGCACCCTAAAACTTTCATAAATTACAAAAAAAACCCCACTTCAAATTTAGAAGGATGCTTGTAATTTTTGGATTATTTTAGGGTTTTTTGGCAATTTCTAAAATTTTTAGTGTGTTTTAAACGAATTTCAAATTTTAAGAGTGTTTTTGCAGTTTTTACATTCTCATGAGCCTGTTTGTAATTATTGAGAGTTTCAGGTTGTTTTTTACTTTTGAAAATTTTAGGGTGCTTTTTTAAAATAATTTTTGGTATTATTAAGGTTTGTAAATTTTTACCTTTCAAGGGTAATGTATTTTTTTTTTGGTGTTTTTTGTTACTAACTTTTTAGGGTGTCATTTGTATATTTTTTTATTTAATGGGAGTTGTTTGTTAATTTTAAGTAAAAAATATAAAAATTAATATGTCACATCATCATCCATTAAGTATTTGACAGTTTATTAACAAAAAAGATCACATTAGACAAACAAACATAATATAAGAGGGAAATGATCAAATTGATATTTTATGGGGCAAATTAGGAATTCAACAATACTTCAAGAGAGAGTTAATCAATTTATCCTAAAGTGTATCGCGTAAAAAGTATGACGAGTAATTTTCTATTTTTCCTCTTCATGGAAAATTATCTTCACAAAGGCAAAGTATAACGAATAAAACTTCTCGATTAACTAAAGATGTCTGGGTTTGCACAATAGCATGATCTGTTCAAGCTACAGTAACCCCTCACCCCAAAAAATCTTTAGTAGAAGTTAATTAAATAGGGTAAAAGTAGACGGCTTTTTATTATAAACTTTAATTAATAAAAAAAGTATTTTTAAGCCCAACCACTTTTAAAATGTTCCCAAATTAGACTTTAATAAAATAAAATAATACTATAATAATGTACAATATTAAGGATTATTTTGCCTATAAACTCAAAGTTTTACGCCCATCTTTATTAGTGTATACTTTAAAAGAGAACCAAAGGACCTTGAATTCCCCAAAACTTGACATATCCGTTTTTTCTTTGTAAATTTTTTTGCCACGTGTGCATCCATCTACACTGTCACTCTACTTCTAATTCAAAATCTAAAAATAACTTCAAATCTAAACCATTCATTTCAAACAACCTAGCCAAATCTCTCTCCTATCATTAATCATCAATAATTATGTTAACAAACAGAAATAACTAGTTAAATTAAGTTTCAAAAATTGTGTTACCAAAAAAAAATTGGTGAGATGAATATCCGAAATATACCAAAAAACACACAGATTTAATCGCTCAAAGACAATTCAAATTTGAACCACCGTCTTCTTTCCTCAACCCACAATTTCGGTGAGTAATTCTCTTTCACCGAGTTTTTTATTTTTTAAATTCACACTCAGCAATATTTGCTTCGGATGGATTTGTCCCTGAATTTTCAACTTTTTCCAGCCAGATCGTGGTTTTGTATTCTTTTTCATTAGTTTTTTATTTTTTTAATTTACTTTGACATTATTTTTTTAACATGTTAACATCCCCTTTTTTGTTAATTTTATTCACGATTAAAAAAATTTCTTTGCAGAAATTCAGTGTTGTCTCCTATTATAGTTCTAATAGACTGAAAGATTCGACACCTTTCACTACTCGAGAATATTACTCTTCGAATTTTCAATTTTTTCCATCCAGTTCATGGTTTTAAATTCTTTTTCATTAGTTTTTTTAATTTTCTTCGACATTATTTTTTTTACATGTTTCCATCCCCTATTTTTAATTTTTTTCCTTTGTAGAATTTCAGTGTTGTATCCTATTAAGGTCTAAAAGAATCAACATCTTACACAAATCGGAAGTATTAATCTCCACAAGAGCTAATTTCCTAATTTTAAAAGAAGTTTCATCTAACATATCGCATATGATAAATTTATTTATAATTTAATCTGACAAAATTGATTCCGATAGATTCGACATCATTTGCTACTATTAGGGGTGGTAAACAATCGGAATCAAACCCTAAGGTGTTCGTATTTGTATTTGTTTAAAATTATCGAATTCGAATGCGGACTCTAATAGTCATAAATGTAGTTTTTTGAATTCGAACTCGAATACTTGGTATTTGATAAATATTCATGAATATTCATGAATACTTATCAAATATCAAGGTATATTTAATCCGCTTAAGAATTTGATTTTCAAATAGTATTTAAATTCATAAATAAAAAATATTCCTTTATAACATATGATGTATATATATTTAAATCAAAAATTTCATTAGAAAACAGATTTAAGATTATTTAAGTCTTAAAATCAGTACATAAAACTTAGGTAGAAATGGTAAGTATGTTAAAAATATGACATCATATGTGCAATAATACAACTAATAAGTGATCAAATTTTAATTTAAACGACTATTTGATACAAAAATGAATCGAATATACAACTAGTTAAATTCTATTCGTTAGTAAACTCGAATACTAAAAATATTTGTTTAGTGGTAAATGAACTACCGAATCGAATATGACCGAATAGTTACTCGAACAACTATCGAACTATTTGTTAATTATTTAGTTCATTTCCACACCTAGCTACTATGGAGTATCAATCTATAAGAGGTTGTTTCATAATTTAATTTAAAAGATCATCTAACATATTGCACATGCTAAATTTCTTCCTAATCTGATTCGACAATATTTCAATTGACCCAAAGTAAATTAGCTATTTTTGTGCTGCATATTTCAATTAATTCTTTTCTTTTTTGTAGATTCTTGATTTTGAGCTAACAATTTGTTTTTCTTCATCACTATCAATGTAATCAAAATAAAAATGGTGGTAGGTAGGGCAATATTGTAAAATATTTATTACCAATCACATTCCAAAAAAGCAATAGTATATTTGACACTATGAAAATTTAAATTAATATATATGTATTTATATGTATAATTTTATAAATATATATATATATATATATATATATATTTTATATTATATATAATTAACTTAGAAATTTATTCAAAAAATGCTTATACTACATAGGTGAATAAAATTTTTTTTAGATATTTTGTTAAAAGTTAATTTACTACATAATGATTTTTTCTGCTTAAAATGAATTATATTCAAAATTTAAACAAGAATTTTAAATACAAATAATTCCATGTCTCTTTTTTATGAATATAGTAAAAATTTTCAGTTACTAAAATATTATTTGCCAAATTCTTTGTCTTACCAAAAATCAAGTACTTTTTATTTTTAAACATAAACAAAGGGAAATAATGATTTAGGTAAGTTTAGCATTATTAGATCAATTTTTAGTAGTACAATTAGGGATTTTATTCCCTTAAATTAGATTTTGAAATTTTGATTTGAATTTTAAAAACCACAAAATTCGGGATATAGGTTCTTTGAAATAAAGATATTTATTCTGTTATTAATCTTTGATTTGCCAAATCTTTATGTTACCAAAAATCATAGAAATTTTTGAATTTTGATAATTAAAGGGAAAGAACTAAAAAGGTAAGTTTCATTTTTTTTTGGTAAAATAATTTTTGTTAGTCCAGTTATAGATTCATTTACGCTTAGATTTGATTTGCGAATATATTATACGAAAGTAAATACCATTTGCTACATAATGATTTTTTTCTGCTTAAATGAATTATATTCAAATTTTAAACAAGAATTTTGAATGCAAATAATGCTAGGTGTATTCTTTATGAACATTGTAAAATTTTTCAATTACCAAAATAGTATTTTCCAAACTCTTTGTCCTACCAAAAATCATGTAATCTTGATCTTTAAACATAAAAGGTAAATAATGATTTATGTAAGTTTAGAATTATTAGATCAATTATTAGTAGTAAAATTATGGATTTTTTCCCTTAATTCAAATTTTGAAATTTTGATTTTAATTTGAAAACCACAAATTTCGGGCTATAGGTATTTTGAAATGAAGATATTTATTTATTCAGAAAATGCTTAATAGTACATAGGTAAATAATAATTTTTGTTTTGTAAACATTTTGTTCAAATTTAATTTACTACATAACAATTTATTTCCGCTTAAATGAATTATATTTGACATTTAAACAAGAATTTTAAATAGAAATAATTCCATGTTTCTTATTTATGAATATAGTAAAATTTTTTAGTTACTAAAGTATTATTTGCCAAATTCTTTGTCTTACTAAAAATCAAGCATTTTTTTATTTTTTAAAGTATATAGAGAAATAATGATTTGGGTAAGTTTAGAATTATTAGATCAATTATTATGTGTATAATTATGGATTTTTTCACTTAAATCAGATTTAAAAAATTTTAATTTAAATTTGAAAAACCATAAAATTTGGGATATAGGTTTTAAGAAATAAAGATATTTATTCTGTTATCCTTTAATTTGGTAAATCTTTGTGTTACAAAAATTCATAGAACTTTCAAATTGTGAAAATAAAAGGGAAAGAATTAAAAAGGTAAGTTTAGTTGTTTTTGGGTAAAGTAAATTTTGTTAGTCCGGTTATATATTCATTTTATACTTAGATTTGATTTGCAAATATATTATATGAAAGTAAATACCTGATATTTTAGAAAATAAATTTGTAAAATATAAGATAATAATACAGTTAACAAGATCAAATTTGTCAAGTGTTTCCATTACCAAAACTAAAATAAATAGGGAGAGAATAATCTATGTAAGTTAAGATTTTATGAGTAAAATATTTTTTTAAATAGCAAACTGATAAAAAATTAAATCTAAAATTGGAATTTAAATTTAAAACTGATAATAATTGATAACCGAAAATTTAATTATATAGAGATCAAGAATACTAGTAAGTAAAATATTTAAATAAAGTCTTTATGATAAGATAGTATTTTTTTAAATTGAAAAATATTAAATAAGGTCTAATACAATACTTCGAGATATCTTATAGGTACAGTAATCTCTTTATTTTAAATTTTTAAAAACACAGCTAAATGATAATCATGGTATGTTCTGATCTTTTTTATTAATAAAAAATATATTATGTAAAAATAATTCATTAATTTAATTATTTAATATATCTTCAATAATACTATATAAAAAAGGAAAGACAAGTTCAACATTTTTTACAGAGACTCGGTTATTTTGGGGATTTCAGTAAAACTTCATCAAGGTATGTCAAATTTGTTTAGTTAAATCTTCATTATTTGATTATTTGATGATAATAATAATGACATACATGCATTGTATATTCTATATTTTACACGATGTCTATATTTCTTGTAGAGGCTTAGTTCATTTGAAGGTTAGAGGACTTAACAATAATGACATATATGCATTGTATATTATATAAAGGTATGTCAAATTTGTTAAATTTTAACTAGATCATTTTAAGTTTTTGATGATAATAATGATTATATATTGGTATTATATATATGTATTACATGTATATACATATAAAATATATTACATATTGCTATTATCATTAGCAATAATAATAATGATTAATCATTTTCAAATCAATTAGTTTAATTATTTATTTAATTAATATAATTTTATGAGTTTGTTTACAAAAAGTGAAAATCATTTTATATATATAATTGATAATAATATTCAGAATAATTATACTTTATATGTGAACTTTTAAAGTTTAATTACTTGATATATTTATCCAATATACAATGTTGATTTTGTCATGGTTTAGAGGACTTAACAATAAATGTAATATCATTTTAATTTTTAAATATATTTATCCAATTCAACTTTTCATTCTTTCAAGACAAATACTCTCTTGGTTTCTTTTAATCTTAAAATTTACAATTATCATAAATATTCATAATGTACATATTATAGTAAAATTTTAATTGTATTTGTGTATATATATTTGAATCAGGATGTCAGGAGAGAAAAAAATCAAATAACTGCATTCAAACCATTTAATGATCTTGAGGTTGACCAAAATAATATAATATTGAGAGGAAGAATCATACAAAAATGGAAAGCAGAAAATGCAAATACCGGAGTCTCCACTGGTGTTAACTTTATTATCCTTAATAACTAGGTAAATTTTAACAAGTTTATATTTAATCAAAATGTACAATATTACAAAATATTATATAAATGTTCTCATGATAATTCATATTTATAATTTGCAGAATAATCACAAGCATGGTTTATGTAAAAAAAAAGTGATGCATTGCGCCTTAGAAAATTAATTCAGAAAGCAATGTTCACACACGTTAAGATTGTCACTACAAGCAAGGTTTAGAAACCCATCAGTAGTCCAATGTTTGTCCATTATAATCATCTTACCAAAATAAAGGTACTTGAGGAGGACGACGATAACATAGAATTAAATCAATTTGAGTTTGTTCCTTTTTTGGAGATTGAATCAAGACACGATTTGAAAAAATTCCTCATAGTATATGTTGTCATTTATATATTTTATTTTATAATAATTATTTTAAAATAATACAATAATGTTAAAATATGCAAACCTTACATTGTAACGATTTACATTATTTGGATACAGATGTGGTTGGAATGGTGAATAAAATATATGGGATTGATAGCTATGAGAAGAAGGAAAAAAGTGATGTTTAGAAACATTATAATGCATGATCAAGAGTTTGCTAATATATTCCGTAATATGTGCCTAAATCAATAATTTTTTCAATAGCGTTGAAACTGATGTACATTTTTATATTTAATATTATTATCTCAATAACAACATAATTGCTGTGACATTGTGGGAAGAGCTAGCAACTAGCCTAGAGGACAAATTGAAATTGGAGGATCAAAATTCAGTGGTTTTTATTGTTATCGGTCTTTTAAATGCTTAGTTTAAATATATGACATATATATAATAAAATTTATATTCTTAATATGCATGAATATTATAAATTCTAAATATACATGAATACTATAACCTTATGCGATAAAATTTAATGATTATTATTCTTTACAGTGAAAGGCTTAACAAGCCTAACATCTACTTTTGTAACAAAAGTATACATAAATTTGAATGAGAGTAAAGAAGTAGTTGAGACTCAAAGGAATTTTCGAAAATTTTCACTTTGTCAAATTATATCTTTTTAGTTCATTAAATATTCAATATGCATAAATTAATAAATATGAATACAGTCATTTACTAATAACCTTATTAGTTCCATTGATGTACCCACTCAATATCAAATTTTTGAGATTGGAACTAGATCATTTAGCACACATGTGAAATTTGAAATTAAAGGTGGTACAATTAATGATATATCAGAAGTAAAGGATTTAGAAAATGGTGATGTAAGCACAATAGTCCACCAGATACTTTAGCTATTTCTTGAGATTGTTTTTTATATTAAATTACAATATATTAAATTACAAGTTTAAATGCTGTTTGTTTGTTATTGTTTATGATTGTCATATATGGTTTTTAATTAAAGCTTTTTTAAATATCAGGAGAAGCACTTTTTTTGCAATGCTGAAGTTATAGGAATTGAGGTGCTATCAGGTTGGCATTATCAATCCCACAATAGGTGCAATGATAAATTTAGAGAGATAAACAGTGTTCGTTTTTACAATCGTCTTAATAAGGAAATTAAATACATAGAGGAGAGGTAATTTTGATATTTTGGTATTTTATAGAGGTAGTTCCTATGAAAAAAATGAAAATAATAAAAAAAAAACTCTAATACAAATATATTCATTCATTTTAGGTACAAGCTTACTCTACAAGTGGCGGATGGATTAAGTATAACTACATTTGTTATATTCCATCAGGATCCTCTACGATTTCTAAAAATTAGCCCTTCCGAGCTAGAAAACTACATTGCGTTTGGTAAATAATCTTGATTTGTACTTTAAACGCTAAATATTTTTATTTATAACATTAGAGTTCAAATTCAAACTTTGCAATTATAATAATGAAATATAATTTGTATGAATTTTATCCATTGATCAAGATAGACAAGATAACAACATCCCACAAGCTATTCATAGATTAATTGGAAGGAGAATGCGGTTCCATGTTAAGATTACGGAGTACAACATTAGTAAATGCATTGAGGACTATACGGTTATCAAAATTATTAATGACAATATTGATGATGAAAAGCTTAATGAAATGTTATTGTTAGAAAATAAACAGGTAAATTTTAATAGATTTATAAATTGTTATATTTTTTCAATGTTATATCCTATATTGAAATACCACAACTTATTTTTTATTACTATTTTTTTAAGGAAGAAAGCTCAATGGAAGTGGCACAGGTCAATGCTGATGACAGTCAATGCATTGATTATACTCCTAATTTATCAACACTAGGAAATTCTTTTGACAGAAAAGGAGAAAAGAAGGTTTTTCATAACTCAACTATTTGTATATTGATTTTTAAAATTTCATCGTGTTTGTGTTATTCTAAGATGAATTTACCATTATCAAAGGAGGAAAAATCAATTGATTAAGAAAATGTGAATAACAATGAAAGTCAAATTGGTGAATTAAATCAAGAGTTATCCACACCTGCAACTACATCTAATATCAAAGACAAAAAGAAGGTTTTTGATGTATCACCTATTGCTATACTAGAATCATCTGCGTTTAAAACTCCATCTCCCAACATTGGAAAAACAAGGACACAATCAGGTAGAATATTTAATAACAAATAAATATGTATAAATTTATATAAATATTATTGCTTCATTACATTTACTTATTATAACAAATTTATATTTTGTAGTGATGAACAAAGATTATGTAGTTTCAACTTTAAAGAAGAAGATCAAGATGGGGAGAAAATGTTTGCGATTTTAGGAGATTTTACTTATACAGTTTGATCTATATCCAAAAAAGTTGAGGGATTGAATTTTTTTTATTAGATTATAGTTGCACGTGTTGCAAATAATGTGTTGAGAAATCAAATATTTTAATATCCTAAATTACCTAAATTTTGACTTATATATTTAATTTTTTATTTACATTATTCATTTTAATATGCTTTGTGTTTACCACATGCTTGATGCAAATAGACATTTATATGATATAATATGCATAATGTGTATGACCTTGCATGGAATGGGTAAGTGACATATAGAAAACATGTAGCTTACATGGATGTGTTAGAAACCAACATCATTCACCACCCCAATATATGAGCATCTATTTGGGTCGCCATAAATTCAAATGTAAGCCTTCAAATTCTATGGGAACATTTGATTAATGGTAGTTTCCTTAATTACATCCAAGTTGACTTCTGATATATTTTTTCTTCCATTTTGATTATTCATTCGATACGTAGGAAATATTTAACTTGATGTTAAATTTCTAATACCTTTATATCTTATATTGTTTTTTTTCTTTGCTTCTAAATATGAAATATGCGTAGATTCTTCATGTTTAACATATGTTTGCTGCAAATATTTTAAACTAAAAAATATAACATGGACGTCTGTCCAAGCTACGAACATGGAGTTATGTCTGTGCCTAGAACAGAGAAATGTATGTCTATGGCTTCTAGAGATTATTTTATTAAATGATGGACTGAAAAATGAAAAAAAAACATGGAGTTAAGACTGTGCTTTAGCACAGATTGAAATACTAGTTTATATTTATAACACATCCACTTCCTAAATCACTCTTACTTCGTAAATTCCTTAATGAATAATTTTCTATACTACTTCGTATTATATCAATTTCATATGGGGTAGTTGCAATTGTAGTATGTAGATAAGTTTTTTTTGTCTATAAACCCAAGCTCTTGACCTATTTATTTTTAAACCCACCCACCTTTGCAAAAGGCTTTCTTGCCTATTGTTATGGTCCTGAACCCTCACTGAGCATAATCCACATGATTAAGCGAGTAATACTTCCCTCCCAGACGACAACGAAGTGCGGACTGAACGTACCGGCGAGAGCTCCGCCAGATGGCACGGGCACTCACCCAGGCGGCTGTTGTAGGATCGCTAATCTGATCACACTAAACACTAGAGGGGGGTGAATAGTGTTTTATAAAATTTAAGCAAAGTAGATTATAAATTGCAAACAAGATAGCAACAAACTCAGAAA
>JBAKGM010017170.1:0-11602 GCA_037177215.1 Asparagus racemosus | reverse complement strand
GTCGGTCGCGCCGGGTCTAGTCCTAGACCCGGGATCAGAGAAATGGGCACAACCCACTCTGACCTGGGCAGGCCCGGGTTGGACCCGCCCTGACCTTGAACCCGGCGGGCCGGGTCACGGGCCTGAACCGGCCTGGCCCACGCCCACCCCTAATCCTACCTTTAGGGGATTCTTGGTTCACCAAATTTATGAAAAATTTTATAGAAACCATCTAACAGTGGCATTTTAGTAACTAAATGATTTCTGAAGATTTCCTAAAATTTAGTTTAGTTTACCAAATTTTTATAGAAAGGGTTTCAAAAATGTAGAAAAAAGATGTGGATTGCCCCTTAGAGATGGTCTGCTCGTCTCCTAATTGATTTGTAACCCTACAAGCAAATAAAGAGTAGTAATTCTTACTATTTGCAAATTTAACCCCCCTGTTCTTATTATTTGCAAATTAACCCTCCTCGCTCGTAACAATTTACCTCCCCATTCCTCCAACAAGATCTTAAAATAATATCAAGAGCTCTTCTCAAAAAAGGAGGAGGACACCAATCTGCGCACAATCTTTAGAAGACATAAATTGGCAAATTTAGACGTTACCAACATTATTTCACGTCACTGTAATAATCAAAATAAGATCACATATCCATATCACTAGATTATTTATGTATAATGCTACTATAAGTAGACACTCTTAAAATAAATTCAATTCTATTTAACAATTAGCAATAATAGAAACTTCACAAAGAAACAAGAAATCATGAAAAGTAAATAAAAAAAAGTCTAATATTGAAGAAAAAACTTATTTTTCATTTGTTTATCTTTTGCTAGCTGAGGTTTTATTTTACATGTAAACATGCAAACTTTTTTCTTCTAGGACTGCCAAGAAAAAAGCTCGCACAAAAGGGAGAATATCTAAGAGAGCCTAAACCTCTTATCAGGGGCAGAAATTTAGTCTCAACCAAACTCTTTGATTAATAACTTTTTTTTTCAATAAATAGATTTTTTTAATAAATATCACGTAAAGGCGTATATCCCAATTTTTTGTGGCAAAAATATTCCCCTATGTAAATATACCAACCCATATAAAAATGGCAGTCAATGCTATTAGAGGGAGTTTTCCAAAAAAAAACTTTGAAAGTTGAGCGGTTGTTTTGAGAACCCAAAACCTTTAGGGGGGTTTGGTGTCACTTTGTAAGTTTAAAGGGGTTATTAGAGTAACTCCCAAACGGGGAGGGGGGGCCTCTAAATTGACCCTAAGTTTTGTTTAAAAGATCCAAACTTTGTAATAAAGTACTAAGAGGGTGTTTTTCATTCGGGATTGTTTGGTAAGACTAGGATTATTACCTAAGAATCCTATATTCTAGTATTCGGATTAGGACTAGAATATTTTGCTTAGAGTCATAAACTTTTTTGGAAGGATTTTTAAACTTTTGAATGGATTCTTAAACTGAGTGTGAAACAACTATTAACAAACATAACTATTCTTTTACAAAAAACATATAATAATTATTTAATTAATAATTCTCCATAATTATTAGTAAATTTCTTTGTAATTTTCTATAGTTAAAATTTAAGATCAAATTTTCACTACTAATTTATATATTGAAATTTGTAAACATTAAATATAGTAGAAATTTTGCCATACATTCAATATAAATGTAAATTATTTAATATTTTTATTATTTAATATATGAAATATTAATATGTACTTAATATTACATATTTGCTATATGTCTTATCTAATATTAAATAAATATTAAATCTAAAAATTAAAAATATTAATTATAAATTGGGATAAATATTAAGTGCTTAATTATTTAATATTTAGTAAATTATTTTATATATTTAAAATAGGATAATAATTAAATTATTTAATATCAAATATATTAGATGTTGATGCTTGGATCACACAGTCACTAATCTTCGTTGGACTAGAGTTTAGGAGAGTGGGGACCGCTTCCTCTCCTAAAGTCTGGTGGTTCTGTTCATCGGTAGTCTCTCTCGCTCCGTAGGGGAACCTGTGAAAAAGGGGTGGAGTTGGGATCTCCGGTGGTCCCTCCGATGATCAAGTCAGTATGGGTTCTTTGAGAAAAGAGAGAAAGTAAAGATATTGTTAGAGAGAGGGATTCTCTGGGTTAGGGTTGCTTACCTTGTTCGTTGTCTAGTTCTCTATTTGTATGGGACCCGAAGGGTATTTTGGTCATTCTGACTAGTGTTGAGCTAAAATGTGAGTTAGCCCTATTCTTACATGTGCTGACTTGATGATTGGACAGAAACATGTAGTGGAGGTTGCGCCGGACAGCCTTGATAGGTGTCGATTGGAGATTGGCTGGGGAATTAGCACTGTTCCCTCGGCATTAATGGAGATGGGATTAGTTATACACGCAGTCAGAAAAGTTCGAGGTCCCTTAATAATCGTGTGCGATGGGGGAATCAGGGCACCAATAATTCAATTAATGCGATGCAGACGCGCTGTCGGGTCCAAACTTCGTACAACTGCCATTTAGAGACGAGAACTTGAGTCAGTCGAGTGGGGAATGTTATGCCGTCAAAGAGACTGGCTAACACTGCCATTCATGTCGTCCATCTAGGTAGTCAGGTGGGAGGATGGTTGGTCTCGTCTTCCGAGTCGCTCTAAGAGGGTAGTCGACTGAAGAGCCAAAGAGAACGACTAGTACTGTCATTCACGTCGCCCACGAAGGTAGTCGACTGGGGACAATTGGTCTCGGCTTCCGAGTCACTCTATGGGGGCCAGTTGACTGAAGAGTTGAGGAGAACGGCTAGTACCGCCATTCACATTGTCCATGAAGGTAGTCAACTGGGGACGGCCGGTATTAACTTTCAAGTCATCTAAGGGAGTCTGGTTAGTTCAGCCTAAGTTCACTCTCTTATCTTTAGTGCTGGCATTCTTTTCGAAATTCAAGGGTTAACAGTGAAAAAATGTCCAAGACCATAACAGTTGGCCCCTTTCACTTGGAGTCAGCTTTGAGTCGGGTTCGGGTGAAAATAGAATCCCAGGTTCTAGTTGAGAAGAATGTACTCGGAAGGGGCCGCGAAAATTCTTGGGATGGGACATGGTTGACGTCAACAAATAGCTTTAAGTTGTTGATGCTTCGTTCTCTGCGCCCGACGTTTCGCATCCCGAGAGAATTGATCCCTACTATCGAACTGGAAATGGAGAGAGGATGAGGGGGTGGCTTATTCTTCGTGGCTCTCTATATATAGGCGAGAACGAAGGAAGAATAAGTTTTACTTGACATTTCACAGAATCATCTCCCTAACAATTCTCTAGCATCTTCACAAATTGTTTTTCATGGACGCTGAGTGCCTGAGCTAGTTGGATGCCTTCCGTTCCAAGGTGGCTGCAACACAGACGTGGGCGTTGCATTCAAAGTTCGACATCCCAAAGGAGTTCAAGCTGACTGTGCCGGTGAGATCTGTGGTGATATATCATCATAGCGAGGGGAAAGCCCCCTTGTATATTAAGCACTTGGAGTGCGGTTTACGGCTGCTGCTACACACATTCCTTCTGAGAGTATTTGAGGCATTGGGGGTGTCTCCAATGCAGATGAAGCCCAACTCTGTTGGAGTGCTAGTGGGCTTCGTGGTCATCTACTCGTGGCTGGGCATGAATCTGTCGATAAGTGTGTTGAGTCATTTAGTAAGTGTGACGGTGCAAAAGGCGCCTCACTACTATCTCCAGGCGACTGGAGAGTTCAAGGTGGTTCTTGACGCTCCCACATCAAACAAAGGGTGGAATAAGAGGTTCGTCTGGGTAGAGGGAGATGACTCCAACCTCGATTATTCGAGTTGGCCTGAGATCAGGAAAGGAGCTCTAGACCCGAAGCCTCTATCTGTCGCTGAGAGGCAAGAGTTAGAACAAATCATTTCTTACACTGGACCACACACGATGGGGGTCCTTCTCAACAAGTTGGTCCTTCGGCTGCATGGGATCTCATTTGTCCCCCTTACCACTGTAAACGTTAAAAATCGCTTATCAGTCCCCGAACCAGACTCGTGAAAGTGGGTTCACGACCGACGAACCATTGACCGATGTAACCAAGAAATTTTAGACATCCTCTCTAGCTTTCTAACGCATCTTGGATCAACTCATTCAGAGAAGAGACGAGAGAGTTAGAGCAGAAACAACCGAGAGGGTCCAGGTTATTTCACACCTGCAGGACACTAATAATGTCTCACATATTTTGGCCATGATGTAGTTCAAATATGAGGAAACTCAAAACATAAAAGTTGTAGCTCTCTTCACCAACTTTCCAAAACATCTTTAATCACATCAATCGGAGAATAGACAAGAGCGTTAGAGCTAAAATAATGGAGAGGGTCCAGGCTATTTCACACCTGCAGGACACCAATAATGTCTTACATATTTTGGCTATGATGCAATTTGAATATTAGGAATCTCAAAACATAAAAGTTGTAGCTCTCTTCACTATCTTTCCAAAACATCTTTAATTGCATCAATCGGAGGTCAGATGAGAGAAATAGAGCTGAAATACCTGACCCACCTTGGGTGGTGGCCGAGCCACCTTGGCCACCCGAGTTGAGAGTTGTTTCTTCATGTTGTTTAGTCCCACATCGGTTAGAGAGAAGTCTATTTGTATTTGTGATGTTATAAATAACACCTAAGAGAGGGCGAGATGGAGGAAGACTTTGGAGATCTAAAATTTTGAAAGAGGTTGAGCCTCTGCCAAAGTCAGATCCGGTGATTAGATCCGGCGGTCAACTCCGGCGATCAGATCTGGCGATCAACTCTGGCGATCAACTCCGGCGATCAGATCTAGCGATCAACTTTGGTGATCAACTTTGGTGATTAGATCCGGTGATCAACTCCGGCGATCAGATCTACAACAATCCGGGTTCCGTTCGAGTTCAGACTTGCAAAGATCTAGGTCAGGTTTGTGGTCTAAACTTGCCTTCTAGTCTAAGCTGCGTCTTAGGCTCAGGGCCCCTCTAGTCTAAGCTGTGTCTTAGGCTCAGGAAAAGCGTATGATTTCTCCTAGTAGATCTCACCCGCTCCGGCGATCATCCCCTATGTGGGCTGATCCCCGTCAGGCTTTTGTTTCCTTCGTGAAAGAAAACACTTAGATCCACAAACCCAGCATCTAGATCGTGGATTAAAGATCAGGATTGCGCGGTGGTCTACGGACGGAATAGAGTTCCCGGCACAAGCAAAGATACCCACGCAAGCGAGGGTCCGATAAACAGGCCCTGCGTTTGTTCAAAAGCGAAAAGTTGTAATCTTTCTTTTTTTAATTTTTTTCATTGTAAGCCTTATAAAAAGGCGAGGTCTTTCTTGAATTTCGTTGTAAAAGATAAATTTGCAAATTGCAATGGAAATCAAGACAACTTTCGCGGCGAACATTACCATGGAGTTGAAAAGGTGAAAAAAGTTAGGCTTCAAACATTGAGACGTCAATTTGAAATTTTGCAGATGGAACCCACTGAAAGTGTTGCAGATTATGTGACTCGAGTACTTACTTTGACAAATCAAATAAAAAGAAATGGGGAGAAGGTTGTAGATTTAGTAATTGTGGAGAAGATATTTCGATCTCTTGTAGCAAACTTTAATCATATCGTGGTGGCAATCGAAGAATCGAAGGATTTGTCCAAGATGACAGTTGATGACTTGATGGGTACTCTACAAGTTCACGAGCAACGCATGAACGAGAGGTCAATTAGAGAAGTCCCTTGAGAAAGCTTTTCAAAGTCAAGCTTCCATAAAAAATAATAAAGGAGCGCAAGATGAAAGAGACCAGCGAGGAGGAAATTTCTATGACAGAGGACGAGGATATGGCAACTACAACAACCGAGAACGTGGATACTACAATAGTCGAGGAGTAGCAGTTATAACAGCAATTACAGAGACGACGACAACTAGAGAAGTAATTATCAATCAAATTTAAATTATCGAGGTCGAGGTCGAGGCTTTGGACATGGTAGAGGAAATTTAATAAATCAAACAGTGAATGTTACATATGTCACAGATATGGCCACTATGCAAAGGAGTGCAAGTACCAGGATAATTCCCAGCCCAGAGAAGAAGTTCGATTTGCACGAGAAAGAGGTGATGAAGACAACCACACTTTGTTGATGGTCACGACAGCTAGTGAAGAATCAAACTATAACTCATTGTTTCTTGACACTGGGTGCTCTAATCACATGTGCGGAAAGAAGGAGTTGTTCATGGATTTGGATGAGTCAATGCGGTCCAAAGTCAAGTTTGTCTATGACAACACTATACTAGTGATGGGAAAAGGGTGAGTTCTCATCAAGTTGAAGAACGGAGACCATAAGTTTATTTCCAATGTGTTCTATGTGCCGAAATGAAGAACAATTTACTCAGTATGGGCTAACTTCTTGAGAAGGGGTACAATCTGCATTTTTATGGTAATCAACTCTTAATCTTTGATAAAAAAGGTGTATTTATCCTTAATGCCCCTATGACAAATAATTGCATGTTTCGAGTTGACATCGAGAACAATGTCTATCACTACTTCAATGCTATTATGAAAGATGAGTCTTGGTTGTGGCATATTCGTTTTAGACATCTAAACTTTCGCAATTTGAAGTTGCTCACTCAAAGAAATTTAGTGAGAGGCTTGCCCGTTGTAGATCATCTCGAGTAGTTGTGTGAATGTTGTATTTTTAGAAAGCAACACAGATTACCCTTCAATGCTGAAAATACTTGGCATGCAAGGAAGCCTCTTGAACTCGTCTATTCAGATGTGTGCGGCCATATGAATACTATGTCCAATGGTAATAATTGATACTTTCTTACTTTTATTGATGATTTCACAAGGAAATTATGAATATACTTTCTGCAGCAAAAATTCGAAGTCTTTGATTGTTTCAAGGGCTTTAAAGCCCTAGTTGAGAAGGAAAGCGGTTACTTTATTAAAGTACTACGAACAGATGGTGGAGGTGAATATACTTCTAATGAATTTAATAAGTATTGTGCAGAATAAGGAATAAAGCGTGATGGCACTTTTCCCTACACACCTCAACATAACGGAGTTGCTGAAAGGAAAAATCAGACGATACTTGACATGGCAAGAAGCATGCTAAAGGCCAAATGTATGCCAGATAGTTTTTAGGGTGAAGCTACGTCATGCACTGTTTATTTGTTGAATAGGTCACCAACAAAAAGCGTTGATAATCTCACTCCTGAAGAGGCGTGGACGGGTTATAAGCCAAGTGTAAGGCATCTCAAAGTGTTTGGCTCCATTGCTTTTGCTCATGTTCTAGCAGAAAGAAGAAAGAAGCTTAATGACAGAGGCGAGAAGACAATTTTTGTTGGCTATAAGTCTGGAGGCTACAAGCTTGACAACCCCATTACAAATAAGGTGATTGTAAGCAGAGATGTTATGTTTGCTAAAGAAGAAGCATGGAATTGGGATCTAGAAGCACAAAATGATTCACGTCGTACTCTCCTTTATATTTGTGAAGACAGTGTCCCTGTTGCAATTGAAGAAGCACCACCGGTCAATGCTCTAGAAGCTCCAACCCTGCAAGTTTCTTTAGAAGTTGAAAGACCAAGAAGAAATCGCCAACCATCAGTTCTCTTGAGAGATTATGAAGTAACTCCAGATGATGATGTTGATGTAGATGGAGAGATAATGCACTTTACAATGTTTGCAGATTGTGAGCCAGTTACGTTTGAAGAGGCTATTCAAAGTCCTAAGTGGATAAATGCAATGAAAGAAGAGATAAAGGCGATTGACAAGAACGACATGTGGGAGCTTACAAATATCCCACAAGGACATAAAGAAATCGATGTGAAGTGGGTTTTCAAGATAAAGATTAAGGCGAACGGCGAGGTTGAGCGGCATAAAGCAAGATTAGTGGCGAAAAGCTACGAGCAAATGCCTGATTATGATTACCAAGAGGTATTTTTCCCTATTGCTAAAATTAAAACTATTAGACTAATAATTGCCTTGGCTGCACAGAAGCATTCAAATATTCATCAGATGAATGTGAAGTCAACTTTTCTTAATGAGCCACTTGAAGAAGAAGTTTTCGTGAAGTAACCACCTGGATTTGTGAAGAAAGAGTGCGAGCATAGAGTATGCAAGTTGAAAAATGCCTTGTACGGGCTAAAGCAGGTGCCGCGAGCATGGAACAAAAGAATTGATTCTTTTTTTCATAAAAGTGGATTTCAGAAGTGCCCCTCCGAGCATGCCTTATATGTGAATATAAATAACTCTGGTGATATACTACTATTATGCCTTTATGTTGATGACTTGATTTTTACGAGCAATAATATTAGTATGATTGAAGATTTTAAGAAGTCGATGATGCATGAATTTGAGATGACAGGTCTTGTCCTGTTGTGTTATTTTCTTAGCATTGAAGTGGTTCAAAGGCGATGATGGGATTTTCATATGTCAAAAGAGGTATTGTGCAGAGTTGTTAAAGAGGTTTCAGATATTTGATTGCAATCTTGTTAGAACTCCTGTGGAGGTTGGTACTAAATTATCTCGAGAATGTGATGGTGCACAAGTTGATCCTATTTATTTCAAGTAAATTAGTGAGAGTTTGAGATATCTCACATGTACAAGGTCAAATATAGCCTATGGAGTTGGTCTAGCCAGCAGATATTTGGAGGCCCCTCGCCAATCTCATCTATAAATTGTAAAGATAATTATGCGGTACCTAAAGGGGACTTATGATCATGGTTTGTTTTATTCTACATCTAACAATTGTGATGATGTATGCTATTCTGATAGTGATTGGAGTGGAGATCATGATGATCGTAAAAGTACGTCTGACTATGTTTTCAGTCTTGGCTCAACCGCATTTTCATGGTCATCGAAGAAACAGTCTGTTATTGCACTCTCAACTTGTGAAGTGAAGTATGTAGCAGCGGCGTTGAGTGCTTGTCAAGCAATTTGGTTGCGTAATGTGCTAAGTCAAATTCATATTCAAGTTGAAGTTCCTACAAAGATTTATGTTGACAACAAGTCCGCAATTGATTTGGCAAAGAATCCAGTCTCTCATAAAAGGAGCAAACATATTCATACTCGTTACCACTTTTACTAGACAATGTTGAGAAGAACGAGATCGTGTTAATTTATTGCAAGTCTGAAGATCAAGTTGCAGACATCATCACGAAACTTTAAATTTTGAAGTGTTTGTCAAGTTGAAGCACATGATAGGAATGAAGACTTTATAGAATTAGGATTAGGGGGGATATTGAAGTTAGTTATTATTCTAAAAGGATTTAAATTAGTTATCTTTAGGAATCATAATCACACTAGGATTTGCGGTAGTTATCTCTAAGAATTATAGTCATACTAGAATTCTATCATGAAAACTTTGTAAAGCCTTTAAATAGGCATTCATGCATCCTTGTATGTAAGTGAAAAAAGAGAAAAAGAGGGAGAGGTGGCCAAGACCAGTGTAGCTACAGTACCCCCCCTGCACGGGGGAGAGAATACATTTTTTATTTTATTTTGTTTGCTTTTCCCGCTAAATCTCTCATCATACATATTATACTTCTATTTGCTTTGTCGTTATTTGTTCCAACAAAACTAGCTTTTGAGCTAAATTTCTATTCTTTTAGCCTCGTTCTTGTTCCACACATGTATATTATTGTACTAGATCATCTCAAAAATAGATTAGACTCAAATGAATATTTTTTATTACTCAACCAAGAGATATGTATAGATAATGTCCTATTAATCTCTCCCTTTTGATAATAACAAACTTCAAACTTGAAATATTGCTATTAACAAATGTTTGAGATATATAGACATCAAATAACCACTCATCCACTTTCATGAAATAGGAAATGATATACAATACTCCCCTATGTTCATGCATACATGAAAAGTGTGATGAAAAGACAGGTATTGTGAAACTCCCTCTATAAAAATGCATCGAGTTTTTTTTAAAATACTTGAGAAAAAAAACTCATGCATAAAATAAAATTTCACTAAATCCCCCCCACCCCCCTTCTTGTTATTATCAAAACTTAAAAAACAAACCTATGAACATGCATGATACAAGATAACACCAGAGAAAACTGTCCAAAAAGTTCATGGGAGAGAGATGCACACACATTCACAAATAATTTTGTATTGAAAAAGTAACACAGAAGGTCAAAATCGACCACAAAGCATATGAACACGTGAAAAATACTGCTATATGTCCACATGAAAAGATAAAAAATCATTTTAAATGCGTGTAAAAGAGAGTGAAATACTTATACCCATTAATGAGAAATATTTAGTTATAAGACTGTGATAAATGATCTCATATAAAGACTCGAGCTAACTCAACCTTTAAAACTAAAGACCAAAGTGTCGCTTGATCACCTTAGCCATATTGGAGTTATAATGACGAACGACATAGTTTGGCGAGCGGTTTACACCGTCTGTAAATATATTTTATATTTAATACAAGATGATTACCCATTGAGAAATACACAAAAAATAATCACGAGTGTGGATCTTTTACCATCTTTTAATAAATACACCAGTTTTCATGGATTTTACAAGAGTGTGGATCTTTAATCATCTTTTAATAAATACACTCTTATTGTTTGCTCATATTTTGACATAGATACACATAAGTACATGAAAAGAAAATTGACACACTAGTCAAGTCAAAAAAAAATCAAAAACACATTATATAAACCAATATATCTAAGAACCGGGTATAAGACTACAAGTCAACCATTTCACAACAGTATGCAAAATAAAAATGAGATAAAGGTGTGCAAATAGCATGTGAAGTATCTTGTGAACCAATATATCATGGAATCAATATTTGATCACTTTGTACATAAATCTGCATATATGGATTAAAAATAAATGTGAACTGTGCGTGTCATATTCATACCTATATACCAACAAATAGTATCATCCAAAATTTTCCCACAAAACCACATACATATGTGTCCAAATTTTTTTCATTTTATTATTTTTTTATTGAAGAGAAAGCAAAAAAAAGGAAAGAAAACAAAGACAAAAGTAAAAACAAAAACAAAAAGAAAATTGACAAAATCAAAATAAAATATATACAAAACAATGATGCATCACAAAAATATGTGAAAGTACCAAAACCAACCATCCTACAGTGCAAGTAATATAGTTAACACAAACCAAATATCTCATGCATCACATAAAAATATATATAAACTAGAAGAAAATAAGAAAGAAGAAAAGTTAAAAAAAGAAACGACCTCCCCCAAAATGTAGTGCAAATCTCATCCCAGTCCTAAGTAGCATTTGTATCCTCTCTCTCTCTCTCTCTGTGTCTCCATATCCTCATCATCTGCACTATCAGCTTTATGACTGGTGGATGGATGAGGAGCTCCCATAGGCTGTGATGGTACTGTGAAATAATTAGCATAAATGGGCTGCCTCCCCAAAGAAGGATCCATCTGGCATAGAGCCCCGATGATAAACTAAAGAGAGGCGCCATAGTATGCATGCTAAGTATTCAGACCCTCCACCCTCTCTTCAAGTGCCTAGAGGGTTTACTGAGGAGAAAAGGACTCTGGTGCCTGTTCGCGGGGAAAAAAGTTGAAGATGACATTCTCATTAAATCTGCAGAAGAACTTGTTACAAATTTATTTTTTACAACAAAT
>JBAKGM010017149.1:0-11604 GCA_037177215.1 Asparagus racemosus | reverse complement strand
CTTACACCTGTCATCTGACTTCACTAGAGAGATATTACTGTGATGGTGAAACATGTTGTTGCACGGTGTTGGTGCATAGCAGGTTTGACATTCTGGGTTTCACCTTGGACTGCAGCCTTGTTGAAACCTGGGGCGTCACAACATTGGATAAGGAGATCCTTAAATTTGTCAAAATGCTTTCAGAATGGCTCTCCCGGAACAATCTTAAAGTTATGAATGCTGTTTCTAAGCTTAACCATTTTGTGACTAGGAAACAATTTCTTCAGAAAGACGGTAACAAATTCATTCTAAATTGAGATAGAATTTGAGGGTAAGCTATACAACCATTTCTTGGCTTTGTCCTTAAGAGCAAATGGAATGAATCTAAGCTTAATCGCATTTTTAGATAAGTCCCTCATCTTAATCCTGAGACACACTTCCTCAAACTCGAAAATAAAGATGTAAGAATCTTCGCTTTCGATTCCTAAGAATTTCAAAAGCATGTTTATGAAATATCGGTCTAAGCTTAAAATTGGTTCCATTGATATCGGAGAGTTTAATGCAAGGCAGGATTGAATTCCTAGTTTGATAACACACATCTTGAAGAATGGGTGAATTAGGATTGGCTATTTCGTTAGCCTCTAAAGATGAATCGATACGTATTAAATGATTAGTATTATCCCTAATCCAAGTTTTCATACACCAAAACAAAATCTTTTTATAATAATTTTTTTTAAAAATTATTAGAAAAACACAAGTTAGTTTTTTTAAGAGGAGAAAAGAAAAAAAATCTAAAAGATTAAAAAGATGATGAGAAAAAGGAGAAAAAAAAAGAAAAACCTAACTAAAACAAATTAATGCAATTACTTGTGTCAATCACTTTAAATTTTAGGGTTAAGCCTAGAATCAACTAGACCAACTTCTAACAAAAAATTCCTTTAGTGAAAGATCGAAGTTTACTTGGTCAGTTAGCCAGGTAAGGATAGTACTAGAGTGAGATCAAAGATAAATTAAGTACCCCTTTTCTTGCGGAGCACTTTACGCAACTCCTAAACATGGTCTTAGACATCAACTGTTCCAAGTAAACTTGAACCGGTTCACTTCAAGATTTCTTGTTCCTTAATGAGCTCCAATCCTTAGGAGCCAACGTCAAATGAGTTTTTAAAGGCTTGTGTTTGTATAGTAAGGATTTAGTGATTTGTGCGATAAGGAAAGAGTAATGAAATCTCTCACGTTATCTTGATTAATGGGTTTTTGCCCTTAAGAATATTTGCAAGTGAGTCTCAAATCAGATGCTCAAATCACTTTGTTGAAGTCCTGCGATTATATGCAATACAACCCTAAGAATTAAAAGCAACTATAACAGGATGCAAAAATAAAGTCTCTTTGTTTTTTACTTAAGGTTAATAAACAAAAAGATGTGAGAAAAGGAGATTTTGAATTTATTATCTTATTAGTAAATGCCCAAGTGGAGGGTGAATTTTTATTATGGTCAACAAAAAAAAATAATTTTTTTTCTTTTTAGATCCTAATTGTCTCTAATTGTGAGAAACTAACTAAATGAGTGGAATTGAAAATACTAGAAAGAGGGGCTATCCACGCAAAAGCATCCATCCTTTTTAAGGCAAATCTTCAATCTTCAATCCTTGATCTTCAAGTTTCTAAGTGGTTCCTTCACAAGAAAACACACAAATTAAAGAACCAAAATAGAAAAATTCTAATTACAAGCACATTCACCGACAACGTCGCCAAAAACTTGGTAGGTAAATAAGTATGCACCTAAAGTTGCAAGTGCACAACTTATCAAGTTATAGTATAAAAGGTTATCGATCCCTTGAGAAAGGTGTTGTAGGAATTTATCAAGATCGGTTCACAAGATGTGTGTGACAATTAGGAGTGTGATGAATGTGTTTGTAGAGAGAATATGGTAGTGGTTGTGAATATGTGCAAATAAGAGGAAAACAAGATTGAGAGAGGAGAGAGAATGATGAATACGATGAAGGAAAATAAAACAAACAAATGAAAATCAAGAATAAAGAGGAAAATCAAGAAAGTAAAAGATAGAGGATTCAATTAAATATATGAGGAATCTAGAATTGAATCCACTAGCTAATCTCACTAATAAAATATGAATCATTCTCTTTTTATCACATTTTACTTTAGATTTATTAAGTATAGACTATCAAACCACTCAAGGAAAGTATAACCTATCAAATTATCATCCAAGTAAAATTAATACTCATGAAAAAAACAACAATTAGATAGTAATTCTAGAATTAATAAGCATAACCTTTCAAACCATTCAAGATAAGCATAGATTATCAAATTCGTTTTCTACTAATTAGTTCTCTATTTGATTATCCTAAACATGATCATTTTGAGCACAAGAGAATAATCTATAAATTATAAAAGAGATCAAACTAGTTTCATACAATTTTTGAATTCCTACAAGAATTAGTTCCACACCTTAGAAAATAAAAATAGAGAAAGAACTAAAAGGAAGGAAAATAAACAAAATAAAACTAATCCCAAGAGAGTTCTAGCCTTAAGGTGAATAGCGCAAGAAAATAAAATCTAAATTATAAAATAAATGCAAGAAAGTAAAGACATGAATGAAAATAAAGACATGAATGTAAATCTATTCTACAAAATATTAAACAAGCATGAAAAGAAAATATTACAAGAAAAGAAGAGAAAAGAATAAAAAGAAAACCCTCATCTTCATCTTCTCTTCATCTTCATCCTCTTTTCATCCTTGGATAAAGAGAAGAAAAGAAAATATGAAGAGGTTAAAATATTTTTTATTAATTGCAACAAAAATTTATAAATTTGGAAGGTCTTCTAATAAAAAGTAACTCTCCTCTCCAAATAGAGTTTTTACAAAATATTTCACACTCAAACCCCTCACCTTCTACCCCTATTTATAGCCTACAGCAGTGAAGGAGATCCATTGGATAAAACTTAGATGCTAAGTAGTTGAAATCAACCTTTGATTCGAATCTGGTGAAAATCAATTGGCTGGCTAATCGGTCAGCCAACATATTCGCCAATCGGTCGGCCGATTGGTCGACTGATTGATCTGCAGTCAGAATTCGTTTTTACATCATTTTCTTATATGATTTATTCATGGATCCTTGGGTCTTCATGAGCCTTCTTTAGTCTTCATACTTGGGCTTCAATAGTAGGTAGAAAATAGAAGAATTGAGTAGATTGGGCTTTTATTCATTATTTTCATCATTAACCTGGAAAATAGGATAAAAACAATTATTCATTATTTCTTCATATAAAATGGATAATGAGAGTACTAAATTGTAATTAAAATGTGCTTATCAAATACCCCCACACCTAAACTTTTGCTAGTCCACTAGCAAAGAAAGAAAATGAAAGAGAAAGAAAATGAAAAAGAAAGAAAGAAAAATCCTAATTCATTTTCGCAGGAATCGCGGTTGTATCTAGCACATACAATGAGCCTTTAAACTCCTAGGTTACTCTATTGGACGAGTTGTAGTCTTGTGAGGGTTTGCAGTGAATATACCCACAAAATTCGGTCAACTTTCTAATTGAAAGAGATCAATGTATAATCAATTCTATTGATATATTTAAACATTCTAATTGAAACTAGTTTTTACTCAATAAAATGTATTTATGTATAACTCCAAGGTAAATCTCTTGGAAAATCTTTTCGTTATAGTTATACAAAACCAAGTCTAACTTAAAAGTCTAATTTAAAAGTTTTGAAAAGAACATGCTAACTCTTTGTTTTAAACAATTTTTAAGTCTCTTAATCAATTTATTTTTGAAGACATATATGCAAATATAACTATATATATAAAAACATTGTTAGCATATTATTTTTCACTCTTTATTCCTTGGTGATTTTGTTCTACTTCATCGGGCTTTCTAAGTGACCATTTAATGAGTTTTGAGCCAATGAATCTCAACCCAATTGGGCTTAGGTCATTAAGCATGGAAATACTCATTGGGCTTAATTACTCGGTCAATTTAGGCTTTGTAAGATAAAACCACCTTGGATTTTAAGAGAATTTTAATTGGTGCCTATTTTTCGAAGTTAGTTTTTTTTAATTAATATATATATATATATATATGTGTATATGTATATTTATCTTTGAAAAATATTTAGATCAAGACAACTTGAAGAATTACTTTCAACTCTAAGCTAAGCATGCAAAAATGTCATTACTTTAGTTAAAAGTTCAAGTTAAGACATAAGTGAAGTATACTACTTTGAAAATCATTTCATAAGAAATTTATTTGGAGCTATCATAAAAGGTAAAACTGAGTATAAAACTAACTAACAATTAGAAAATTTAAAATTTTATCAAATAGATTAATTATTAATTAACTCTTTTAAGTTGGCAAGTGACAATATTTCTGTGAAAAAAAATGATTAAAAATGATAAAATAAAGGGGAAAATGACTAAGATAAAGTAGAAAAATGATTATGATAAAGAGAAAATTTGACTAATCGCCACCCCCGCACCTAAATTTTGCATTGTCCTTAATGCAAACTCTATAATGCACAAAGTAAAGCATATAAGAAATGAAGCACTTACATTTGTTCGGTTGACCTAGAACAATAATGAAATGATAAAAATCTGTAGTTTACCTTTGAGGAGGATGAAGGCAAAATTTTCTTTTTTTTATTTTTTTTCTTTTTCTTTTTCTTTTTCTTTTTTTATTTTTTCTTTTTCTTTTTTTATTTTTTTCAAATATATCTCTTTTTTTCAAAAAGAACAAGAAACTCTCCAATGAGAGAAGAGTAAATTCTTTTTATTATTGTTATGAGATAAAAAATAAAAATGTAGAATGAAAGATTAAACATGAAAAGCTCATATTCTACATCAAATCCTACCTTATTGCTGAAAATTCTACCCCGGATTTTAAAGAAATCCAAAATGATATAATCAATGATGTGCTTAAAGTTTGAGTACTCCAAGGGTTTCAATGATATTTGCAGCAATTTAAGGTAGGTATTTATGGTATTATACATTTTAAAGTTCTCATCCTCAAATTTGAATTTAGATTTCTTATTAATGAAAGTTTTTCCTATCACAACCAGTTTTTCTGTAAAACTTTTCTCAAACACAAGATTTATGCCTGAGGATTGAAAATTTAGTTGCTTATTTTCCAAGAATATAAGTTCATCAGCAAAGAGATCTTCAAAAGTTGGATGAAAGAAGCATGTATTTAATACAGTTTCATCATTCTGAAAGATCTGATCTGATTTTTCTAAAATCTTTAGCTCCATACCAAAGATTTCCTTAAAACTAAGATCTGATTCATTCTCTTCTTCTTCTATTGAAATTTCCTGGATGTAATTTATTTCTAGAGGCTGATAAGCTGGTTGGTTTCCTGAATTAAAAATATTGAGAGCAGCAGTCAAATTCCCAAAGGACAGCTTCATTTAACCAGTTCTACAGTTGATTAGAGCATTAGAAGTGGCTAAGAATGGTTTTATAAAATAACTAGTGTCTGACCTTTGGAATTAGAAACGGGCTGCGTTTTTAGGACTATGAAATCTACTGGGAAAATAAAATCCCCAACCTTAATCAGAACATCCTCTATCTCACCCATAGGGATTTTGACAGATTTATTAATTTACTTTAAAGTGCATCTAGTTGGTTTGAGTTCTCCTACACCTAGTTGCTGGTAGACCCAAAAAAAGTAAATTGACACTAGCTTTTAAGTCTAGGAGTGCCTTATCAATGACAATATTTCCTATCACACATGAAATAGTAGGACAACATGGATCCTTATATTTCAAAGAAATGGGCTTTAAGAGCATATCACTGATATTGGCAGCAAGAAAAACTTACTTTAGAATATTTATTCTTCTCTTCTTAGTGTACAACTCTTTCAAGAATTTTGCATAAGGGATTTGTTCAATTATATCTAAGAAAGGAATGTTGACCTTAACCTGCTTGAAAGTTTCTGGGATCTTCTCCTCCTGAGTGGAGTGTTTCCTAGGCCTGAGTCTATCTAGAAAGAGAGCAGCTAGTTTAAAACTATCAAAATTACGTTCAAGTCCAGGTTCAGGCTCTTGGTCATTGGAAGCGGGTGATTGCTAAATAGTCATTAGAAGGAGAAAGAATTTGTTCTGGTTCAGGGGTTTCATTTGAAGACATTCTAACTTGATTATCAACTTGTTTTCCTGACCGTAGTGAATAGATTGCATTCACTTAAGCTTGGTAGGTTGAACTTAATTCCGTATCCTTAGGGTTGGTCACGGGTTGACTCACAAATATTCCTTTCTCTGTCTCACTCATAACACTAGCTATTTGGCCAAGTTGGGTTTCTAACCTAGCTATAGCTTGAGTGTTGGAATTGAGCATTTGTCCGGTTGATTGCATCGAAGAATTTAAAGTGTTGGATATTTGAGTCAACAAGTTGGTGGTCTATGTAGAAGCTTTAATTATGTCTTCCATAACCTTTTCTAAAACATTGAGACGTTTATCATGATCAGAGTTTGGAGGAGAATGATTTATAGATTGATGATGAGGAGACTGATTTGGATATGACAGATTTGGTTATTGAAAATTAGTTTGAGAACTGAAAGGAACTGTGTTTCCTCTAGAAAGTTGCTGGGTTGAAGAGGGAGTAAAATTTTAATTATCAGAGTAGTTTTCTTGATTCTATGCAAAATTCAGATGATTTTTCCAATCTGGATTGTAAGTTGGAGAAAATGGATCATTCATAAGATGCTAGAATGCAGCGTTTATCTGACCTAGTGGTTGACTGTTTCCTAAGAGAGGACATTCCTCTAAAACATGGGATGGAGAAAGACAGTTGTGATATGCTGGAATGCAGCGTTTATCTAACCTAGTGGTTGACTGTTTCCTAAGAGAGCAAATTCCTCTAAAACATGAGATGGAGAAAGACAGTTGTGACAACCTAAGGTAGAAACTTGATTGATTTGAGCTGGAACTCATTCTTTGATTTTCTAAGGCTTCTAACCTACACATGATTGTAGCCATCTTTACTTCAGGGGTTATGTTCGTCTCTAAGGAAAAACCACTGGATTTGGGCTGAGAAACTGATGAAACTCTATCATCATAGTGGTCCCACTGCATAGTTTTCTCAGATAAACTCTCTAAAAAATCCTAGACTTCATCGGAATTTTTCTTCATGAAATCCTCTTGACACATTGATTCTAAGAATGTTTTTAAAGAATAATCCAATACTTCATAGGTGATTTGACATAATCACAATTTTTCAAGACCGTGATGAGGACATTGGATAAGAAAATCCTTAAATTTATCAAAATATTTCTAGAATGGCTCTCCCGGGACAATCTTAAAGTTCTGAATGCTGTTTCTAAGCTTAACCATTTTGTGAATAGGGAAAATTTTCTTCAGAAAAACAGTAACAAATTCATCCCAAGTCTGTATACACCGAAACAAAATCTTTTTCTAATTTTTTTTAATTCTAAGAAAAACTAAAAGATTAAAAAGATGATGAGAAAGAGAAGAAAGATAAAGGGAAAATCTAACTAAAATAAATCAATACAATCACTTGTATCAATCACTTTAAATTCTAGGATTAAGCCTAGACTCACTAGACCAGCTCCTAACTAAAAATTCCTTTAGTGAAAACATCAAAGTTTACTCGGTCAGTTAGCCAGGTAAGGATAGTACTAGAGTGAGATCAAAGATCAATTAAGTACCTCGTTCTTTGCAGAACGCTTTACGCAACCGCGCTTTACGCAACCCCTAAAGCTTACCTTAGATACCAACTAATCCAAGTAAACTTGAACCGGTTCACTTAATAATTTCTTGTTTCTTAACGAGCTCGAATACTTAGGGGCCAACGTCTAATGAGTTTTATAAGGCTTGAGTTTGTGTAGTGAGGAATTAGTGATTTGTGCGCTAAGGATAGAGTGATGAAATCTCTCACCTTATCTTGATTAATGGGTTTTTGCCCTTAAAAATATTTTCAAGTGTGTGCCAAATCAAGATGCTAAAATAATTTTGGTGAATTCCTACTATTATATGCAATGCAACCCTAAGAATTAAAAGCAACTATAAAAGGATGCAAAAAAATAAAATCTTTTATTTTTTAATTAAGGCTACGTTTGGTAACCAGGGCGTTTGTGGCGTTTCTGTTTCGTTTTTGCTAAAAAAGAAACAGAATGCGTTTGGGAACCTCTCCGTTTTTCAAAATAAAACACAACAAACCCTCAGTTTCAACAGTTTTCTCAAAACAACTTTTTGTTGTTTTAAGCTTAGGGTTTTCGTTTTCCCCAATTTATCGATCCCAGCATCAGAACTTTTCTTTGCCCTCCAGATCGCTGCCGCCTCGCGACCACGACCGTCCCCGTCACCGTCCCTGTCGCCGTCGCTGTCGCCTCCACGTAGATCGCTGTCGCCTCCACGTAGATCGCCGCCACCAGCGCTGCCACGAAGCCCCTGTCGCCGTCGCTGTCGCCTCCACGTAGATCGCCGCCGCCAGCGCTGCCACAAAGCCCCCGTCGCCGTCGCTGTCGCCTCCAAGCTCTCTCTTCCCTTTTATGAAATTCCATGTCCTGTTTAATCCAGTTGGGCGAGGCTATGTTGGGCTTAGTGGACTCTCGTCTGTTCTCAATAATTTTTATTTTTCCTTTTTTCCAACTCAACTTTGATCGATATGATATATTATAGGAATTACAACAGACTTACAGTAGTCTTGTAGAGCCACAGATTCAACTTTCTTCATCTCTTGCTTAATTCTGCTACTTTGAGATTTATCAATCTAATATGCAGCAATTCAAACAATTGTTCTCCACGTTTATCCAACAGATGAAAGCTAGAGAAATATTCTAGTAATACCTTAAAAACAATGAAGTGACAGGAAGCAAAAACACTGACATTTTTCACTTCAAGAGTAAATTAGTTCTCTCATTTGTGGTTTCTTCTGCTGCTTGAAATAAGAAACAAAACTTGTTGTTTTGGTGTTCTGGGTAAAATTCATCTTTTTATCTCTTTTTTTATTTTAAAAAAAAATGGTTCCTGATGTGACGAGCACTTGCTAGGGTTTAATTTATTTCTGTACCCGTTGTTACTCAATAAAATGTCTGACTCTAATTTTATGTCTGGTTCTTAATTCATGAATTCGATATTTTTCAAACTTTTAGTTTCGTACATGCTAAGCCTCAGGTATTCAGTTTGGGCTATAACCATGTATCTTTGGTTTGAGGTTAACGAATTTTCTTATGCTCATCTCAGAGGAAACCAGTTTCCACGAAGCCTTCCTCCTCCGAGGAATCAGAGTCCATCTCATCCATCCTGGTTTCCTCTCTTGCACCTTCGAAGTCCCTCCAAGATTCACTGTAATAAAGCCCCACAATCTTCGATTTCTTTTTTTCCCCTATTTATTTTCGTCATCTCAAGCTCTAATTAATCTATGATTATTATTTTATCTTAGGACAAAGATGGGAACTTGTCGCCGGGGGCTATAGCAAATTTGGGGGATGTGGTGGGGTTTTCTGCAATTCACTCCGATGGACACCTGTGGAAGGTCTCGACTGATATCTCCATCTCCTACATGGCCACCGCCAAGCGCCATGTAAAAAAGTTACAATAATAATCTCTGTTATTTTTACATTTGACTATTTACGTTTTGGTTTAGGTTTTGATTGTTTTCGGTTAAATTAATGGAACAGGATGAATTGGAGATGACATCGAAGGTTTTAGGGCACAAGGGAGGCTCCTCTGGCGCGGTTGTGCTGCTGAAGAACAAGGCTACTGGAGAGGTTGTCGCAGAGGGTCGCCATTCAGTTTGGGAAACATAGAAGCTGCTCGATGAGACTATTTACAAGATTTTCATGCTGCTCTACATTTCTTACATAGACTTCTTAGAGGAAGGCGGGTTTCTCTTTTAGTTGGGCCGTAATTTTATTTTGCATCTGCAATTGGAACATGTAGGTATTTATATCTTTATTAGTTGATAACACAACCGCTATATTGTCAGTGAGAAGATAGCAGTTAATTTAAACTCACTGCATGGGCTCAAGGTGATGATATGCTGTCTTTGCTTGAATCTGTCTTTCGATTTACCAGTAATTCTGGGACAAAATGGAAGAGTACTATGTTGCTTGTAGTTTTAAACTTGTAGAAGTTTAACTTTAGTTTAAAGGATATAGTGTTGGTTGTTTATCTTCCATGTTGACCCTATATTTGATTCACTTAGTGGTTGGATATAGCCTTAATTTAAAAGTGATCTAGGTCTTTAACAGGATATTTATATTCAGTACTGGGCTACATTAAACTGGAGGCAATTGCTGCACAGAGAACATAAATCTTTGTTATGGTATTTCATTTGGGCTTTTTCTTTTACACAAACTTGGTGAATACTTTTCCGATTACAATTCTTTGAGCTTGCCATTTCTTAACTCTATATGATCGATATGCTGTCTTTCGATTTAACTGTGAGTTGTTCCTACAAAGAGGGGGGCCGAGCTGGGAAGTATATTTAGGGAGAAGAACTCTTTGAAAGCGAGCGTAACATTTGCAAGCAAAATGATACCTGCTCCAAACTACACTCTGGATGCTCTCATCGCCAGCTTTGCAGCACAAGGCCTTGACATAGTAGATATTGTAGATCTATCAGGTACTGATAACTCACTTCTTTAATTTATTTGTAAAATGCTGACTAAGATGTCGTGGATAGCAACCCCCTCCCCCCCGGGTGCGCGCGCAGTATTGATATTTTGCACTTACTGCCTCTGTATTTCATTGTTACAAATAGACTTCCTGAGTTTTTTTTGTGACTTTTTTTTTCTGAGACGAACTCGCTGGTTTCAGGCAGGGGCAACATTTGCCAAAATTTCACCACCAGTAAAAAAGTCTTAGGAATTGAAACTAGGCGCAACAAAACTACAGGAGTAGTTAAGTGCAAAACAAGGATTCTACAAGGGGGTCTGTGCAACTAACTCATATGTTTCAGCTAATTCAAGGTTAAACTATGTTCTGATCTTAATTGTTGGGGCGGATGCATACCTGCCTGGGAACCAGAAGGGCCTTAAACATATATTGGGAATCAATTTAAAACAAAAGTTTAAGCAACAATCTCTCCTTGGAAAAGCATGGACTCCTGGACGATTGAGAAGGGCGGACAAGTTAGAGAATTACCCATCGGCAATCATAAGCAGAACAACATCCATAAGATTTTTCCACCATCTGGATCACAACTTATGGTCCCTATTGGATCACAGTTTATGGTCCGATGCAAATTAGGCCTCCTGGGACAAGAACCAAATTAACCCGAAGATTAAAGCTATTAGACATTGATTTTCAAACTTTCTATTTAATGTTTACGTTGTGGGCCTATACTCATACATGCATACCAACACTTAATGACTGCAGGGAGTCATACCATCGGAAGATCAAGGTGCGCAAGCTTCAAATGGAGACATTACGGTCATCTAGCATACAGAGGACCTCCATTCTCCTTTAACAAGAGAAGCTATACATTTCGAAGATCTTTGCAGTGCAATTTGCCTAACAAATGGGAGAGACAATGCTATCTTAATTTGCTGAGAGGCCTCGGCTTGCTTTAGAGTTATGAAGCACTTGTTTCTGAGAGTGTAGAGGAGAATGTTATAGAGTTAGTATGGGCTTACAGCTAACA
>JBAKGM010017079.1:0-11606 GCA_037177215.1 Asparagus racemosus | reverse complement strand
CGAAGCTTCGTCATTGGATACGTCGCTTCGTTGATTTGTACGACTTGCCGACTCACTTCATGCGCTCGTCGACTCGCGTTATGCGTTTTACGGCTTGGTCGCGTCGCTTGATGGTTCGTCGGTCGCGAACCCGCCATCACGAGTCTGGTTCAGGCACTGATAAGCGATTTTCAACGCCTACAATGATGGGGAGAGGTAGATCTGGATGAGGAGGAGAGATAACCCTCAAACTTTTACTGGTCAAACTCGTATTTGACCTCCTCCTCGACTAGGGTCGGGATCCACAGTTGCGACACTACGACCTCAAATTTGAGGCCATTGGCTCCCACTGTGGTTACCAGCTTGTTCATGGGGAAAGTTGGTTCGATTGTTATTAATTGAACTCTTTACAAACTTCAGTCGCTTACAACAAGATTCAGAAAAAAGATTGCCTTTTTATAAGGCTTATAACAAGAATCGAAAATGATTACAACTTTTTACCCTTTTTAAACAAACACAATATCCGTTTATCGGATCCTCCCTTTCGTGGGTGTCTTGGCCTATACCGAGGACTCTGTTCCGTCTGTGGACTGCCGCGTGATCAGATCTAGGTGTTAGATCTACAGATCTGCGGTGATTATTTCGTGAAGGAAATAAACACCGACGGGGATCAACTCACAAAGGAGATGATCGCCAGAGTGGGTAAAATCGACAAAGCAAAGTCACGCACTAGCCCTGGGATTAAGACGAAGCTTAATCCAGAGGGTGGATCTGATGGATCTGACCTAGATCTGGACTTTGATCTAGTCTGGATCTGCTGTGAATCGCCTTCTGGCTGTGTAGATCTGAAGTGGAATGCGTTCTTCACTTGCTTGAGATCTGGATCTGACTTTTTGACTTTGCAGACGCTCGGATCTGTGCAAAAGCTCTCGCAGATTTAGGCTCAGACGAATTTTTCTAACCCCTAAATCTGAGACCCCCCCTCTCCTATTTATAGGCAAGGGGGATTCACTGTGCCGGGCACCAATTGGTGCCTAGGCTTCACTTGTGCCGGGCACCAATTGGCCTATTTTCGGTGCCTTTCTGGCGCTCGTCTGGTGCTTTTCCGATGTTTGTCTGACATTTTGTCCGATCTTTCCTTCTGATCGTATCGCCGTCGTATCGATTCTACATCCGATTGATTTTTTCGCTGACTCAAAACTCGATCGGTTCAAACCCGTCGACTTTTAAGCCTGGTGATTCCATCTCGTCGGCGTGCGAGTCCGGTGATTTGTCCAATCTCAATCCATCCAGTCACTTCGAGTCTGAATCTGGTTAATCATCTCGTTTGATTCTAGAGTTTCATCAGTGTAGTTCTGTCGATGCTCGAGTCCGGTTGATTCTGTCTTGTCGACGTTCGAGTCCGGTTGACTTGCCTTGTCGAAACTCGCTGATCTAAAGCTTCATCATTGGATTTATTCCATAGTTCGTCGCCTCACTGACTTGTACGCCTTGCCGATTTGCTTCATTCGCTCATTGACTCGCTTTGTGCATTTTGCGGTGCGATTACGTCGTCAGCGGTTCTTGGTCGCATCGTCGGATGGGTTGTTGATTGTCAACCCACCGTCACGAGTCTCGTTCGAGCGCTGATAAGCAATTTTCAACACCTACAATCACATGTTTACATTGCTCAAAAAAACTAATTTGATTTACCACAAAGTTTCAGAATTTCTAGAAACCATAAAGAGCTATACTTTATCAGTAAGGAGTTATATTATGGTCATAAAGAGCTATACTTTCATGATAAGGTGCTACATTTTACTATAAGGAGCTATACTTTTTCAAAAACTAGAAAATTGAGAATGGACCTCTCATTGACATAAGTAATTGATCAAACAACACTTTGTCTAGGTCATCACATGTTTACATTGCTCAGAAAAACTAATTTGATTTACCACTAAGTTTCAGAATTTCTATAGACCATAAAGAGCTATACTTTATCAGTAAGGAGCTATACTATGGTCATTAAGAGCTATACTTTGGTATAAATATACTTTAATGATAAGGTGCTACATTTTACTATAAAGAGCTATATTTTTCTTAAAACTGGAAAATTTATAATGAACTTCTTGTCGACATGAATAATTGATCAAACAACACATTGTCTAGGTCATCACATGTTTACATTGCTCAGGAAAAAACTGATTTGATTTACCACTAAGTTTCAGAATTTTCAGAGACTATAAAGAGCTATACTTTATCAGTACGAAGCTATACTATGGTTATAAAGAGCTATACTTTGGTATAAAGGGTTATACTTTCATGACAATGTGCTAAGCTATACTATAAAGAGCTATACTTTTCAAAAAACTGTAAAATTGAGAGTGGACCTCTCGTCGACATGAATAATTGATCAAAGAACACATTGTATACATCATCACACGTTTGCATTGCTTAGAAAAAAAGCTTATTTGATTTATTCCACTAAGTTTCAGTCAGAGACCATAAAAAGCTATATTTTATCAGTAATGAGCTATACTATGGTCATAAAGAGTAATATTTTGGCGAAGAGGCGGTCGAAGATGGTGGTTCGACGGAGCATTTGGGGCTCGGTGAGAGAAGACATGCCACTATCTTCAAGTCTCCAGCTTGAACAGCTCTGAAGAATTTGTGCTTGCACTTGACCAAGCGCATGTTAGAGATTAGCCCATTCCCACACCCCCCCCCCCCTTTTGTCGCCACTGCCAGATTTCCACCTCAATGTATGATAAGGGCGAAGGGTATTTTGCGCCGGGAGAGAATCTGGGGAGTGGGGGAGATGAGAGAGTTTGAAAGAATTCACGCTGGTCGATCTTAGATTTTGTGTGAAACAAAGGAAGGAAAAAAAGAGAGAGATAGGTTTATCTGGGGAAGAAGGTTAATTTTAGAATTTTATATTTATTAGGTAAATACAGTATAAGAATTGAGGGTATTGTACAAATTGGGTTTAAAAATAAGTAGTTTGGGGTACATTGGGTTTATAAGTGTTCATGAAAGTTGGTGGGTTTTTAAATAAATTAGGGTAAAACTTTGGGTTAAAAGACAAAAACCCCTATAAAGAATTAAACAAACAACATGCTATATACATGGCTACCCATTTTTATTGATAAAAAAATTACCGACTTGATTTATTTTTTGCATTTTCAAAGATAATAAAGAGGTATATTTTAGCAATAACAAGAGACATTTCTACTATAAGAGCCGCACAATTGTAGAAGGAGCTACACTTTGCAAATAAGGTGTTACGCTTTTGTATAAAGTGCTACACTTTGCTCAGACATTGTATAAACAAGAGTGCAACTAAAAGTTATAAAAAATTGAACAAACAACTATATATATGGTCATCCATTTTCATTGATCAAAAAATTATTGACTCAATTTATTATTTGCATTTCCAGAGACAATAAAAAGCTATACTTTAGTAAGAACGAGCTACACTTCTGCTACAAAGAGCTATACAATTGTATAAGGAGCTATACTTTGCAAATAAGGTGCTACGCATTTGCATAAAGTGCTACACTTTGCTCAGACATTCTATAAATGAGAGTGCAACTGAAAGTTATAAAGAATTGAACAAATAACTATATACATGGTCACCCATTTTCATTGATAAAAAAGCTGATTGATTTATTTTTTGCATTTCCAGAGACAATAAGGAGCTATATTTTATCTATAACGAGCTACACTTTTGCTATAAAGAGTTATACAATTATATAAAGAGCTACACTTTTGAAATAAGGTGCTACGATTTTGCATAAAGTGCTACACTTTGCTCAAACATTGTATAAATGAGAGTGCAGCTAAAAGTTATAATGAATTGAACAAACAACTATATGCATGGTCATCCATTTTCATTGATCAAAAAATTACTGACTATAAAGTGCTACACTTTGCTCTGAGAATGACAATAGCATCAACCATTTATTTAAGAAATTGAAAATAAAACTCTAACTAAGTCACCACAATATCAACCTCTCATAAAGGCATACAATATGTACAATCAGAATACAATTTTGCCACTCCCTCTTATATGTTCTACGTGCACATAATCCTTAATCATCGCATTCTACAAAATCAAATTTCTCTTAGACATTTCATCAAACACCACTATTGCCTCCTCAACCAACCGCAACGTTGCATAACTACTAATTGTTGTGATCTAAATAACTATATCCCTCTTGTCATTCCATCAACGCCCTTCGTGCATCAACCTTGTCATCAAAACTTGGAGACACATAAGTAAAATTGTTATGCACATAACATGTCCTAAAGCACAAGCTTGGCAAAAACCTGTCAATTTATATCATCGAGACATCTTCGATAAGCTATTGCCAAAAACCCAAAATTTCAGAATGTAAACAATTACTATATATAAATTTCCCATCATAAAACTCAACTTTTCTCAAATCACAGAAATTATTGTTTAAAACTCAAATTTACCTCAAAATCCATTTCGACTGATGTTGTTGATATCCTTCATCTATGAAAAGAGGGATCTCTTGTTGGGTTGCACCAAAACAAGAGGAAGAGAGGATCGCAGCGCCAACCAAGAGAAGGGAGTGACAACGTTTGTGTAAAAGAGAGGGATCAAGAGCGAATTTTTGTGGCTTTTGAGAATCGACTTCTTATGAGTTATGGGATTGGCTTTTTAGGGTTATTGGGTTTTTTAAACAAGGAAAAGAGAGAATGAGTCCTGGGTTCTTATTGGGGAAGAAGAAGAAGGGCAATTTTAAAATTTATGACTATTTTCAGAAATACCGTATAAAGTTTGGGGGTATTATACAGTTTGGGTGTAAAAATAAGTGGTTGAAAATCTTTGGGTGTATGAGTGTTTTTAAAGTGGGTGAGTTTTTTAATAAGTGGGGGTCAAATTTTAGGTTAAAAGACAAAAACCCCTTATTTAAAACACAGCCCATAGTCAGCTTCCATAGGTATCCGACCCAGTAGCGTGAGCTTGTATCCCGAGCGGGGTAAGTAAGGTGGATGGATGGTTTGACTCATATGATTGAACGAGGGGAGCACACTACTGTTACAAGCTACAACTAATGCCAATATTTATCAAGCATACGCGAATATTTATCAAATATTAAAGTGTATTTATTTATTTATTTGATAATATTTAATACATATTTATCAATACTAAACTACTTACTTAAGAATATACTTTTATATGGTTACATATAGGAGTGGAAATGAATCAAATAATTAATAAACTATTTGGTTATTATTTGTCTAAATATTCAGTTATATTCAATTTTGTAGTTCATTTAATGGTAAATGAATATTTTTTAGTATTGGACTCATAAATAGATAGAATTTACCTAGAGGTGTATTCGATTCGATTGATTATTAAATATTCATTTATGATTTATATTTCATTCCTTTAAGTTTAATTTAGCGTAAACTATTTATCCTTTAGAGTTGCATTTGAGATATTAAGCCAACATATATCATAACAAAATGTCTATAATAAATTAATTCTTATTCTAATTTCAATTGAAATTATATTCTTATAAAGTTGCTAAAATAAGTTTGCTAGAAAATGAAGTTATGTAGATCTGAAATCTATAATGAGATGTTATTCTACTTCTATATTGTTGCATTAGACTAACTTCTTATGTTATATAATTTTATAAATATTACTATTGATAAATATATAAATTAATAATTTATAAATATATAAATTTAATAATTTTAGTTGTGACATATCATAATAATCATTATGTAGTTATGCAAAATATAAAAAGAAACCAAAGTAAATAAGTGATTAGCATAGGATTCGAATTCATGACCTCAAGTTAAAGAGCCAAGTGGATCAACGAAGTGTAGTAGTAAATATTCATGAATATTTACCTGATATTTGTTTAATTAATGAAATGAATTTGATCGCCTTCAATCTATCTGACATGAATTCAAAATTTTGATAAAGCAAACTAAATTCGAATTCGAATGTAAAGATATTCAATCAGATTTGGTTCATTTCCACTTTAGTTATGTAAATGTTTTTTATTTTTCAAAGAATTTTATTTTAAATAGTATTTAAATTCATAATTTAAAATTTTTATGATGTAAAAATATGTAATTGAATATTTGGTTAGAAACTAATATGGAATTCTTTAAGTTCTCTCAATATTAATATATAACTTGAGTAGAAAATGAAAGAGGATTAGATATATAAACACAATGTGTGTAATCGTGTAAGTTATAAGTGATCAAATTTTAAAAAATATTTGATAAGCAAAGATATCAATTTAAATTCTATCCTTCAGTAAATGGAACTCTTTGTTTATCGTAAATGAACTACTCAATCGAAAAAAACTGGTTAGTTATACCTAAAAATTCATGAACTGTTTGCTAATTATTTGGTATTTTTCCATCCTGTAATACATATAACCTGGATTTTGCTATTGAGCTAGTGAGACCATATCACAAAAGTATATGATTTAGTCAAAGGGTTATCAATTTAACTTGCTAAATGTGGCACATCTACACTCTGCATACTTAACCTAGTTATAACTCTAAGTTTGACCAACAAGCCCAAATTGGCAGCCAAGTCCCATGATGACCAAACTAACCTCAGTTTGGACACAATGCCTTGCTCCAACCTGACCTAATGTCATGGTAGTTTACCTAATTTGGAGATGTTTGATTTGAATCATTCCTCAAGACATTATGTTGGGAGATAATAGGGATGATAATTCTAACCCAAACCTAATTGCCCACCATACCCACTCACTGGATGACCCACCAAAACCTAGACATTTAGTAAATGGATCCTAAATGGATGGGTAATCTTTATATAGAAAATAAATGGCTACTAAATGGGTGGGTCTTAGCCGTCCATGACCCAACCCATTATAATCCATAACCTCAAAATTCACACGTCCCTCTCTCTGCCTTAGAAAATCCACAAAACTCAGAAAAGCTCTCTCTCTCCTTTTTCCAAATCACATGATTCAAAATGTTGGATATCTTTTCTCCCTCTCCAGTGGCGGCTCCGGCGATGCAAAGGAGGAGGTGGAGGCTCCAACGACCGCTACCGCCACTCCGGCAAAGGAGGGAGGGAGATCAAAGTTTGAGCGTCCAATGAGAAGAAAGGGGAACTCATCAAGAAATTTTGTTGTTAAATGAAGAAGTGCAATGTAGCACTCCTCAATTGTTAATTTTAACTTACAGGTTCCTTTTCTTTGAATTTATTTGAATCAGGTTTTGATCCGTGGTCTTGATAATTTAAATTTTTCATTTTTTTTCATGGTATATGCTTAATATAGTATGATGAAATTTTGATTATGATATTTTATGAGTGAAATTTGATTATGGGTTAGAAACTACAAACATTGTCTAAAAACTTTGCAAAACACCCCAAAACTTTACAAATACGGCCCCGAAACTTCACAAAAAGCCCCAAAACATTGGAAAAATGCCCTAAATCTTTACCGAAAGCCCCCTAAAACTTTGCAAATAGCCCCCCAAAACTTTGTAAAAAGACCCCCATACTTTGCAAAACCCTCCAAAATTTTGTAAAAAGCCCCCTAAAACTTTGCAAATAGCCCCTAAAGCTTTGGACAAAGGCCCCAAACTTTGTAAATAGCATCCTAAAACTTTGCAAATAGCCCCAAATTTTTGCAAAATGACCCTAAAATATTGCAAAAATAGCCCCATAAAATATTGCATGTAGCCCCCAAACCTTTGTAAAAAGTCCTTCCAAAACTTTACAAATGCCTCACAATACTTTGCAAATATCCCCTAAACTTTATAAATTGTCTCTTGAAAGTTTCTAAAATGGGTAATTACACCACCCATTTAATAAATAGGTGCATGAGGAATGACTCATTTAGCATATTTGTAATTCTTTTAGAGTCTTTCTAGCCGCTTGGCTTTGACTATAGTCAGCTGAGGCATCCATTTCTAGATCATTTGCGTATAAGATACTCTTGCCCTAATATATCAGTAATTGTTTTGAGTTTTTGTAAAGACCTTCACACTTTCCTCTTTAGGGATTGACTTAAAATTCTTTACTGAATGTATATTAAACTGTTAGAAGTTGTTGTCTGTTAAAAACCCTTAATTATGAATTGATTTATTGTAAAAGTTATAAATGCTTCTATTTCAGAAAAGTTGTATAAGTACTCGCACACAAGAATTTAACCTGATATAACTAGTTGAGCCATATTCTATTTATAAGTGGATGATTCTATGTTCAAACTCTATTTAGAGTCTTCTATTCATCATTACCCTTTTCGGGCATATAGGGTGATTTTTCTGGTCTTTTGTAATTGCAATTAACTCAGATTACAATTTGTAAGACAGCAATGAAACTAAGAAAAATTTTATATTTCATGGTGTTCTTTTCCGTGCGCCAGTGGAGTATCGATCTTGTACTCCGTTGACGAACCGAATCAAGACTCACGAATCTTTTGTTGTTCGGCAGGGGGGTCAAATCACTTAGAAGGTAGCTCGGCCTTCTCTTTGTGAAACTCCTCTGCGTATGCGTCTCTGTCTGTGTATGTGTGATGACCTCCTTAGAATGGGGGTTAGTAGCCATTAAAATAGGAGATAGTGGGGGTTGTTATCCCCTGAAAATAGCGAACTTCATGACCTCAGCGAAGTCTACTGAAGGCGTGGGCGAAGTTCGCTACAGTTGCGGGCGAAGTTCGCTACAGTTGCAGGCGAAGGTCATCACGAACGTGGGTGTGCCTTACTTGGAAGTAAATGACTTCATCCACTTAAGTTGATGTAGGCGGAATTCATTGGTTGGCAAGCTTCGCTTATGAGTTTGAATTTAACACAGAATTCGACTCTAGGCTTGGCCGCCTAATGACGCCTTTCGACTCGGCGTGGGAGTCGACTTACGTTCAATTTGGTCAAGACGAGCCGACATTGGTTGTCTGCAGAGCTTCGCTTATGACTTTGAAATTTAACACACAATTCAACTCTAGGCGTGACCGACTATTAGCACCTTTTGACTCGATATGGGTTGTATCGACTCGTGTTTGACTTGGTTGGATTAAGTCGATATGGGTTGCTTGGTGAAGTCCGTTTCAGTCTTTAGGCGACCTTTGCTATAGCTTGTTAAGGGCTCGACTTTGGGCCCATTCGAAGTGTTTAGCCTATGGGCATACACTCCTTAGATCCAAGCTGGCAATCGGTGTAAGTGAAAATACATTTTGACCATGTACAAGACCCCCCCCCAAAAGTTTTCAAGATCTTGCATTCAGTTTGTAATAGAGATTGAAATACTTTGGGTAAATAGCCAAAGGTGTACTGTTGAACGTGGCTCGTTTATCTTGTTTGGGTGAAAGACTTGTCTTCATTCGTCTACTTGGTTGCCAGAGGTGTACTGTTGAATGTAGCTTCCTTAGTTGTAGACTTCTATCAAAGGTTTGATGATGCTTATGCTCCTCCAAATCCTTGTTTGGAATGAAACTCGCCTTCCTAGTTGTTGGGGTGATGTTGGAGAAATCAGCGCAGTTTAGCTGACTTTAAGTGTGAGCGAGGGTTGCTCATTTCTATCTTACTGAGCAAATCTTATCAATTAGCGATGTTCGCTGGCTGGTGAAGCTTGATGCATTTTGAGCTATCATTGGTGAAGTTCGTCGTTTGGCGACGCTTGCTGGCTTGGCCAAGTTTGTTCTGATTCGCCTCTAGATTGTGCCATGATTTGTGGCTAAGATCTCTTAATCGAAGATCCTATGAGATCCGCTATAGATTTGATTGAGTTTTATTCTAACTCAAAGCCTCTTTGTCTGATCCAATCAGATCTCGGAAAGATACGATTGCCTTGGGAGTTAGATATTTGAAATTGGCTATAAATAGTAGATATCCCCATCCGTTCTTATTGCTCCTTCCATCTTCTTCTTCTTCTTCTTGTCCATGTCTGCGCCAACGTCGCATAGACTGGAGATGCTCCTCAACAGAGGAGCCGAAATCAAAAGACTCCAATAGGAGCTAGCCTTAGTTCAGGGCAATCAAGCGAATGAACTCTGCATACTCTGCCACTTGGCAGAGTTGTTGTTAGCTGAGAAGGTGATGCTCGAGTAGATCATCGAGAATCAGTCGGTGGCTTGGCGCGAAATTGATCGTGATAGAGATGCATGGAGCCTTGAGTGCCGCTCTCTTCGTAAGGCCGTTTAGCGACTGAAATGGCGCTTGAAGAAAGACCATTGGGTCTTCACGAGCAAAGACTCTAATAGTAACTAGGTGTCACAAAAGTGAACCTAGATCGTAATTAGACATCGTGTGGCTGGCTCAGGCCTGAAGTCGATTTTTGACCATAGGAAGTGCTTCTTCCTGTAAATATGTCTCAGTCCCGTACAAGAAGGGAACTTCTTGCTGCTGATAAGGCTCACTTAGAGGAACAGGGAGCACTTCCTATCTCTCAATTTTGTGTGGTTGAGGGTACATAAGTTGTAGTTTGGTGCAGCTCGTGTATGCTCCTCAGCCGTCACACTACCCATATTTTAGAAATATAGGGTAGTAGAAAAGAGCAACAAATACACATCATCCTTGTAATTAGATAGTTTGAGTGTCGCCTTGTAATAGCGTCTTCGATCAATAAAAATGAACTTTTCTTCCTGTAAAAGTTGTCCATCTTCTTGTGTAATTGATCTATGCATATTTTCTTCTGCAGCAAGTTTGGACTCTGCATGGCTTGGACTCTGCATGGAGTCAGTGTATTTGGAAGTGAAGCTCAGGCTTCCTTGTGTTAGCAGGAGTTGATTTGAGGTCCGCTAGGTGAAGTCTCGATCGAGTTGAGACTTAGTGAATTTTGCCAAGTCATTTTGGCAAAGTTCACCATATCAATGTCACTGACAAATTGAGTGAAGATTTACTCAATTCGAGGGCTTAGTGAAGTTTTGACTATGGCATTCTGGCAAGGTTAGCCCTAGCGCTTTGTTCGCTTGGGTAATATTCGACATTTGAGGAACAATCACCATGAGCAAAGTTCAAACAGTCGACTTTTAGCGGATCTCATTAAGTCAGTCATGCGAAGTTCACCCAAAAGCTTTTAGCTAAAACTTGGAATATTTGGCGAAGCTCATTCGGGGCAAAATTCCTGGTGAGGTTCAAGGCTGGGATCTCGAGCGAAGTTAAAGGTGGAATCTTCGGCGAATTTGATAGTGAGATATTTAGTGAAGGTTGTTAGTGAGATACTTGGCAGATCTAGAGGCAAGATCTCTGGCGAAGTCTATTGGAGGGATATCTGGCAGATCTGGGGTTGAGATCTTTAGTGAAGTTCGTGGCGAAGAGTTTTCAATGAGATTCGGGAGGGATCTCAGCTAATAAATAGGACTGTTCATCTCTCTCCTCTTCACTTTGAAATCAACTTTTGAGCTCTCAAATCCCAGTTTTCCTCAAGAACATCTAGAGTTTGTCAACCATGGCCCCTTGTCGTGCAATTTCTAGGGGAAGAAGCTTTGCTCAAGGAGTTCGACGACCGCGTGCTGAGAATGCACCAGCGTGGCTAGAGTTAGCGGTGGGTAAGTGTACCCATTGGGCTTTAATCAACACCTCATGGAATCCTGTCGTGGAAAAATAATCGCTTACCTCCGGAGTTGCAAGTATACAACTAACAAGTTATAGTATAAAAGTTATCGATCCCACGAGGA
>JBAKGM010017038.1:0-11610 GCA_037177215.1 Asparagus racemosus | reverse complement strand
CCAATAAATGGGAAGTTTCTAAAGAAATGCAACCCTTAGCATCTTCAAGATAACCCATTTCAACGGGAAGTTCCACGTGGGATATTTCACCCACTTTTCTTGAGGATAACCCTGAATTTATCCTCCACTAGAAAGTCCCTCACCGATCAAATTCATTGGCAGTGGGTCTACCAAATTATCTGGTCCAAGCACCAAAATCTCCTCTTGATTCCTTCCATGAACAAGAGGCCCACTCAAAATTTCTTTCACGCTGGAGATAGGATATAAAATTATTCCTCTCCAAGCGTAAGATCCCCTTCGTGGTAAACGGAAGGGCTCCATCCTTTCCTCTTCCAGGCCCTGCTGACTGAAGGTAAAGGTCAGGATTGGATTCTTAGATCAGGTCATCCGACTGAAGGTCACCTAAATTTTTTCGATTCTCTGAGTGGAAACCCCACTCTTAGTCTCACCCCTCTTTTCTAGGTAGCACCGACTGAAGGTACGCACCGGAATTTTCATCCTAGGTAGCGCCGACTGAAGGTATAAGCCAGGATTTTTAGACCAGGTTGTCCGACTGAAGGTCACCTGAGTCTTTCCGATTCTCAGAGTGGAGATCCCACTCTTAGTTCCATCCCTCTCCTAGGTAGCGCCGACTGAAGGTATGCGCTAGGATTTTCAGACCAGGTTGTCCGACTGAAGGTCACCTGAGTCTTTCCGGTTCTCAGATTAGAGATCTCACTTTTAGTTCCATCTCTTACCCAGGTAGCACCAACTGAAGGTATACGCTGGGATTTTCAGACCAGTTTGTCCGACTGAAGGTCGCCTGAGTCTTTTCGGTTCTTGGAGTGGAGATCCCACTCTTAGTTTCATCCCTATCCTAGGTGGCACCGACTAAAGGTATGCGTTGGGATTTTCAGACCAGGTTGTCCGATTGAAGGTCGCCTGAGTCTTCCTAGTTCTGGAATGGAAAACCCACTCTTGGTTCCATCCTTTTCCAGGTAGCGCCGAGTGAAGGTACGCGCCGACTGAAGGTACGCGCCAAAACTTTCATCCTAGGTAGCGCCGATTGAAGGTATGCGCCAGGATTTTCAGATCAGGTTGTCCGACTGAAGGTCGCCTGAATCCTCTCAACTCCCAGGGCAGAGTTTCTGCTCTTGATTTCATTCATTCGCCATGAGAGATAGAATAAGAAATTCTTCCTCTCTCACCAATTTAATCTTATCAATAAAAACCCCTTAATCTAAGAATCACCTTGGAGAATTTGATCTCGACTTTTAAGAAGGGAATAAGCTAACGCCTTACACGCATTGTTGGCGGGTTAGTCTTCCCGTGAAAAAGACGAAGTCTACGTATTCAATATCGTAGCAAAAAATCTAAAAGAAATTCATTCCCTTAGCACAACGTCACGTACGGAACAGTTCAAATAATCCGCACGCTAGCCCGATTCAAACGGTAATCGGTAAAGGTACGCTAAATCTGTTGAGGGCTGGGGGTTTGCCAATAACCCCAAAGTCGACACCTAACACGCGTTGTCGGTTTTAATCGTTTTCTGATTAAAAAAAGGGGCACCAAGGTTCTTCTTGGGGAATGTTATCCTGAATCCTAAGAAGGGATAAAGCCAGTGCCTCACACGCATCGCCGGTTTAGTCTTTTTCCGATAGAAGAAGACACCAAGTTCCGTCTTGGGGAAGTTTATCCTGAATCCTAAGAAGGGTCAAAGCCTACGCCTAATACGCGTTGCCGGTTAAGTTCTTAGCCACTTTTTTAAAGAAGGAAAAAGAACAAAAGTCCGCATATTCAAAATTGTGGCAGGTTGTTAACAAACACCTTAATCCACACCTTACCCGTGTGGGGAATTTTATTCCGAAGCCTAAGTAGGGATAAAGCCAACGCCTCACACGCGTTGCTGGTTTAGTCTTTTTTCGACTGAATAAGACACCAAGATTCATCTTGGAGAATTTTATCCCTAAGCTCTAAGAAGGGATAGAGCCAATGTCTCGCACGTGTTGCCTGTTTAGTATTTTACCGATAGAAGAAAGACACTAGAACACCAGCCTGGGGAATTTGATCTCGAAGCCTAAGAAGAAATTAAGTCGACGCCTTACACGCGTTGCCGGTGGGTTAGTCTTCCCATGAAAAAGACGAAGTCTACGTATTCAATATCGCAACAAAATGTCTAAAAGAAATTCATTTTCTTAGCACAACGTCACGTGCAGAATGGTTCAAATAATCTGCACGCTAGCCCGATTCAAACGGTAGTCGATAAAGGCACACCAAATCTGTTGAAGGCTGGGGGTTAGCCAACAACCCCAAAGTCGACGCCTAACACGCGTTGTCAGTTAGTCTATTATCCGTAAAAGAGTATGTATTTAATATCATAGTATAAAGACTAAGAAAGTTTCATTCTTTTAGTACAACGTTACGTGCGGAACGGGTTAAATAATCTGCATGCTAGCCCGATTTAAACGGTAATCGGTAAAGGCTTATCAAATCTGTTGATGGCTGAGGGCTTGTCAAAAATCCTATAAGTATTATGGTTAATTATTTCTGACGAAATAAAAGAATCATGATAAAGCATAAAAAAAGAAAAGGGAGACATATTTTATTGATAAAGACTGAAGTTACAGTTCTTTAAACATCAAATTTGTGACAACAGATCTGTTGTTTCAATCCGGACACTTTATCAATAAAGGCTTGCTGAAGTTCCCCCTATAGCTCAGCCCTGAAAGACTCCTCACTAGTGTAGAGCGTTTTCACAGTCTCCTCCTCAATCTCAGCTAGCTTCTGCTTCGAGAGCTCGAACCTCTCGGACATTACGGTAAGAGTTTCCTCTTTGTTAGCTTTCGTTAGCCTCAAGACACTCAGGCTCTCCTTTGTCGCCTGAAGTTCTTGCTCTCGCTCCATTATCTTCGCCTCGCCCTCGGCGACACAAGACTAAAGATGTCCCACAGAGGATGAAGTCTTAGCAACAACGACCTCTAAGTGGTGCACCTGATCTCACTGCATCTGGACTTCGAGCCCAGTGAAAACACGAGCATCACGCCAAACTGCCAGGCGAACCTTTGTCTCTGCGGCTATATATGAAGGGAGCCCCGCTACCTCTAAATCCTACAAACTCTAGAGCTCAGCCTCCAAGTGATCGAGATCATCGGCAATGGCCTGGGCTAACTCTGGGTAACCCGCATCTCGTATTAAGGCTATCCTAGGGTCAAAGAATGGTCGGAACTGACAGAGAGAAAGTCTGCTGCTGAGAAGCGCGTATATCACTGTGGCTAGGTAGGAGAAGAACGACCGGACCTCCACACGGATAATAAGCCGAGATGGATCATCGTCTAACATCAATGCTCTCACTAAGTTATGAAGCACCGCTGAGGGCATTGCAAGCCAAAGGAGGAGGGTTAAACACTCTAAAACCAGAAATCAGTGTGAGTACTATCGGTCGAGCAGTCTGTACCTGTTGAGACAGCTCCTTGCCCTGACGAGGCCATTGAAGGGGCATCAGTCAGTGGCGCGTCGACTGTTACAGTCAATCTCTCGACCTGTACGTCTAATGTAATATCAGCTACGGTAGCTGACTTTGGAGGAGCAGCAAAATGAAGAGTTCCTGTCACCAACAAGAAGCGTTTCAATTTGATAAAATTATAGTTGTACTAGTCAAGGTTGGCTAGTCCTATGTTTATAGAAAAGGGGATCCATACCTTTAGAGGAACCAGCCTCGATATTCTCGGGAATTGTCAGCTCAGGCTCAATGTCACCAGGAAGAGAATCATCTCAGGGCTAGCCACACATCAAGTCATCCACGGATATATCCATGGGCAAGCTGTTGTAATCAAAGTCCTCTATCGAAAAATCTGACATAAGAGGACGTGAGTGGAAGAAGTGAAATCAGGAATCCACACTGGGCTAAAAAGACTTACCTTCTGCGGCAGAGTTCATCTCCCTAAGCCCCGTTTCCAAGCTAGCTTTCTGCAATTTTTCTAAAAGAGCAAGAAGCATAGACGTGATTAGGGGAGGCACAAATTCTGAGTCATTCAATTCCCCTATTCGCTGTCTAAATGAGGGATTACCAATGTCAGATGTACCTAGAGTCGCCAATTCAGGTCCTATGTTGGTATTTTCGGGCCCTCCTGTCATAGCCTCGTACACTTGCTGAGTGAAATTAGGTCCGGCAGAATCGTAATGGGGAAAATCAAAGCTGGCGTCATTGCCTCCATATCCACCTGTATAGAGAGGGAGAAATGTAAGCCTCTAAAATCGAAAGAGTAAAAGATCAGAGAGGACTATGCCACAATTAAGCATTACCTCCATCACTGATAGGGTCATCACCGATCAGGTCTACATCACAGGCTCGGGTGTTCACGTGAGACTTATGGGCTAACTTCTTTCGCTTAAAAACTCGCGCCTCAGCACGAAACCTTTCCCCTCGAGAGAAGTGAGGCTCTCCCTCTTCAGCTGACTTTTCTAAGAATTCAGGTGGATGAGTGGCCCAATAATAAAAAAAAGAGAGGGGGGAGAAGGAAGGAGAAAGGAGGGTATTGACTAACCTGTCTCAAAGGCTTCATCACCTCCATCATGTGAATGGTCGTTTCCTGAGGATCCCTCGGCAGAATTGAGGATCTCCTCTTCATCCTCATCCGGCTGACGAGTATGACGACGCTTCCTCTACGCCCGAACAGCCTTCTGAAGTGTCTGAGTATCAGCCCGTGTTGATTCTTCAGCCACTAACTCCGTTATAGGCTTCACATGGGCGGGCTCTTTAGCTACCACAAGCAACCTGCAGTATAAGAAAGTCAACTCTAGCTGGCGGTCAGCGCTCAGAAGACTAAATTTGACACCGATACATCCCGTCACGCTCCATAGCCATGCCCAGACACCATCTACTAGTCCACCGCGAGTCCTAAGCTATCGCTTCGGATTTCCAACATAAAGCTAGTCATAACCGAATTGACGAGCGAAGCGGTAAGGAAAATATTGATCGATGAAACATTCCTCTTTTACCCAAAAAGTGAGGTAGCCCGGTCTGATGTTGGTTAGCCAATTGAAGCAGCCGATGTCAAGTGAAGTCTAGTTTGCCTTAGGTCTCTCATCGTCAACCAGGGACTAGCCATATCGGCCAGAAAATTAGGGAAAGCATTGGGAGAAGACCCAGCCTTTGTGAATCTACAGCTGCTTCTGTATCTTTACAAAACCGTGCTCCTTCCATGTGTAATTTTCTAACAACTGTAGGCAGGGGATAGACGGGTTTGCAAGGCTCAGTGCTGATATCATGTCAGGGCGGTGGAGGACAAACCATGCCATGAAATAGGTGTATAGAAGCTCCACCCTTGCGACGGGAATCTCAATAGATGGTTTACCGCTCCCATCAGTAAAACCGCTAGTTAAATGGCGAAGCCCATGGTAGATACTAGCCACCATTACCGGAAGAAGGGAGAGTTCCTTTTTATGGGCGAGCTGAACCGCAGGGTAAAGTACCTCTAGTGGCAAGGCGTCGCTTGACTGGTACGGCACTACACATTTCTTCAACAAGAGTGCGAGATAACTAGCGAGGAGAGTGGTCAGGCAAATCGGCTTTACAGCATGCCATAGAAAGGTTGAGAATTTGGTCCCTGCGGCAAAACTACCTTCAATACTGCCAAGTGCATAAGAGCTAGCATCGGTCTTTCTTATCAGCTTGTTAACTTCAGAAGGTGTAAGAGGAGCCAATCCACAGATTACATCATCTAGGTTGCCTTCCAGGTTCTGGAATAGATACTTGGCAAACTGATTGAAGCTTACTTGTGATTTCCTTTTCGCAAGTGGACTAGCCTTCGCCAAGGCGATGTGGTAATGGCAGGTAAGGTCCTACAAAGTGTCATAATGATCAGGTATGCAATCCTTTAGTTGACCCAATTCTCGGTTTGAAGGAAAGTATTCTTGATACACCATCTTCCCCATGGGTAAGCTAGAAATCCGATGCATTTCATGGAGAGATAGCCCCAATTCGCCATGCTTAGTTAAAAAGTTGTTCGAATCTGAGTTATAAAGCTCAGACAGGGCAAAGAAATGGTTGGCACTAAGTGCAAGCCTGTACATGGTGGCACGGATCGCTGCGTATAAACCACAGGCACAGAGCTCCTCATCCCATCGACTAAGGACATAGTTCGTCAGGCGCCCACCAATGTTTTTTCGAAGAATGAATCTAGCCAAAAAACCTGTGACAAGACGCCAACATCTCTCACCCCAGCTTCGCAAGACGGTTCTTCAAGGTCTGGGCATTAGTAGATAGCTCATCACGAGGTGGCTCGTCTAGCCCCAACATGCCAGGGCGTAATCCGACGATACGGTTTCTGCTCGAACATGGGATTGCCTGGTGAGAAATGAAACCACAGTGGATGTTGTCGCATTCCTCTGTTAGACGCCAAGACATCTCCCATGGCACGACCTGGTGCCTTAATTCAGTCAATGAGAGTTGTCAAAGTATCCACGCTAGATATAAAACCTCGCCATCATCCTTGTGCAACCACTGCTCATCATCAATGAAGATTGTCTCTGGATCTGTGACCGAATCACCAAATAAGTAGTCTGCCTTCTTCAGAGGCTGGCTTGAGCTAGTATCCTTCACAAGAGGAGCGTCCATGATTAACAATCTGAGTACGCAAGAGCCTCCTCCAAGAAGCACTTGAGCGGTCTCTGCCGACGTATTCTGCACAAACTGAGGAGAGATAGAAACTGTGGGGTCATCACATGCTGAGTAGTACTCGCCACGGCGCCCATCAACCGCATGGGAGGGAAACATACCCGAGGGATAATTAACTGAAAACGAGTAGTAAATATTCGTCATATATATATATATAAGAAGAAAGGCGTTGAACTCATCCCATAAGATAGAGTCATGGCCTTACAATGGGCGAGACGATTCCATTCTCATTGTGTCACTCATAGGATGATGTATATTATCGCATAAATAAAGTGATGATATACCCCATCCCACGGGATGCAATGTGACATGGAATAACCCCCAGTAATGACTTTAAGCGTCAAACCTCACGAAGGAAGGTTTCGGCTCTTCCCAATCGCCTCACAAAGGAGAACGAAGCGGGGATGCAATATGCATATGCATGGAACAATGAAAGAAAAAGCTCATCAGCATACGAGGAAGGTGCCGTTGGCCTCCTCGAACCACGTGATCTCATCGACGTCATAACGATCTGCACAAAAATTCAAGCAAGTCATCTGAAAGGCATAGAAGAAAAAAAGACTACAGTCTGGGCCAAAACCGAGACTGCAGTCTCGGCCAAGACCGAGACTGGGTCTCGGCCGAGGCCGAGACACAGTCTTGGCAGAGGCCGAGACCAGTCTCGACCAGGGCCGAAACTAGTTCTCAGCCAAGGCCGAGACTGGTTCTCAGCCGAGGCCAAGATCGGTTCTCAGCCGAGGTTGAGACCGACCCAAAAGAAAAAGAAAAAAAGGAAAAGAAAAAAAAGAAAAAAGGGGGAAAAGAAAAATAGAAAAAAAGAAAGAAGAAAAAAAAGAGATGCAAAAGCCCCGACCTTTTGTTTGAAATCTAGTTTCTTGTTTTATCAAACTCTAGTTTTGTAAAAATAAACCCTAGATTTATGATCAGAATTCATGTCTATGTACAAGTTATGATCATATACCTGAAGAAAAGCCTAAGAAATCTAAAGAAAGATGAGATTTTGAAGGGTTATTCGAGTCCTGGATGCTGAGGAAACACGGATCTTCGATAATTATCAAGACGTGAGAGGGACGAGCCATCGAAGAGACAAGAAAATGCAAGAAAAGAGAGGGAGAGGGGCCAACCAAACTTAGAGAAAAAGTTGGGGGGTGGGGGGTTAGGTCCTTTTATACTACTCTCAGGTGGATACAATCCAAGTCTGAATAGGACTCCTATTGGACCATGAATAAGGACTCTAACTAGGGTCAAACTGAGTCAAACTAGGCCAAATTAACCCAATGATGGGTCCATTCTCTTTCCTATCCATCTGAAGGGATCCCAGAGACTTATTTAGCGAGACTATCACCAGTTGAAGACTACCTCTTACCCGACCAAGTTTATCGATACTCTAATAAGGTATACGAGTCTAAACTGTTTCCTATTTTGTCGAGAAGTTCCCACAGGATATTTCTGTGAAAGAAATATTCTTAGGGATAACTCGATAAACTCTAATAAAGTGTGAAAATTATATTGACGCCGATCAACGCGTTGCCAACGAGAACTCACCGATCAACGGTCAAGTCCCGAGCAAGATTGGATGCCGGTCAACGCGTCGCGCTCGCCGATTGAAGGCTAATATTTTACACATATTTTGACGCCAATCAACGCGTTGCAGTGAAGAATTTCCTGATCAATGGAGGAGTCTCGTAAAAAGTTAGATGGTCAGTTGAACGACAACTCACCGGCACGAGTCAAATTCAAACGAACTCAATCAGCTTCAAGATTTCGACAGCGGTCAGGCAAAAACAAATACAACACTGTAATACCTTCAGACATCCTACAAAGAACTAGAGAATCTGAAAGGATTGGAGGAATCAAATACTAGAGCTAATCTCAAAAGAAATTCATCTATCGACTTCAGGTCAAAATCTCGACAACAGTCTGACAACTAGTGCAGTACTGTAATGCCTTCAGATATCCTATAAAGAATTGAAAAGTCTGAAAGGATCAGAGAGATCGAACACCGAAGCTATTTATAGGTCCCGTCACACCGACTGAAGGTTGGGGCCTATCATATCCACAGTATCCCAGGCTCGTCAAAAAATCGAGACTGAGACACTTTGGAGGAGGTATCTGTAGGTGTTGAAAATCGCTTATCAGTACCCGAACGAGACTCGTGACAATGGGTTGACACCGACGATAACGATATGACTAAGAACCGCTGATGACGTAACTGCGCCACAAAACGCATAAAAGCGAGTCGACGAACGCATGATGTGAGTCGGTAAGGCGTACAAATCAATGAAGCGACGTATCATAGAATAAATCCAATGACGATGCTTCAAATCAGCGAGATTCGACAAGGTGAGTCGACCGGACTCAGACGTCGATGAGATGAAATCAACTAGTCTAACCCATCAACGGGATTGAATCGATTGAGTTCCGAGTCAGCGAGAAGATCAATCGGACATGGACTCAACATGACAGTGACAAGATTGGGAGAAAATAAGACTGGAAAAGAATCCAGAATGAGGACAAACAGCGTCTCGGCCAAGGCTGAGACACCATTTGGTGTCTCGGCCACTCGGCCACTCGGCCACTTGGCTGAGACACTAAGTGTTTCGGCCAAAACCCCCCTCCTCATCTCATTCACCTATAAATAGGCCAAGGGGGTTGAGTTTGAGAGGTTGGAAAATGTTAGAAATTTTGGGAGCTTCAGGCGAGATCCACACTAGCTTTTGCACAGATCCGAGTGTCTGCAAGATCAAAAGACCAGATCCAACCCGTGCAAGTGAAGAACTCCTTTTGAGTCAGATCTACACAGCAAGGAAGAGAATTAGGGCTAGATCTACGTTGATCCAGGTCAGCTCTATGGCTCTACCCTCTAGATTAAGCTTCGTCTTAATCTCAGGGTCTAGTGCGTTACTTCGCTTTATCGATTTCACCAACTCTGGCGATCATCTCCTTCGTGAGTTGATCCTTGTTGGTATTTTATTTCCATCGTGAAATAATATACCTCAGATCCGTAGATCTAGCATATAGATCGGATTACGCGACGGTCCACGGACACAAAAAGTCCCCGACACCGGCAAAGACACCCAGGCAAGCGAGGATCCGATAAACGGATCCCAAGTTTGTTCATTAAGGGTCAAAAGTTATAATATTTTTTATTTTTCATTGTAGGCCTTATAAAAAGGCAATTTCTTTATTTGAATTTTTGTTGTAGGCGGCTGGAGCTTGTAATGAGTTCAAATCAATGGAAAACAAAATGACTTTCCCCGCGAACAGTCATTTATTTGGGATGACGCTTGTCAAAAGACATTTGAGGAGATCAAAGTGTATCTCGTGAAGCCTCCTGTTCTTGTTGCACCGTAGTCGAGTAAGCCATTCCTGATTTACACCAAGGTGACAGACCACTCGTTAAGCGCCTTGTTCGTGCAAGACAATGACAGCGGTTATTAACAGGCAATGTACTACCTGAGCCAAACATTAGTCGGTGCTGAGTCTCGTTATCTAATGATCGAGAAGCAGTGCCTTACATTAGTATTCCCGATTTAGAAGATGCGGCACTATTTAGTTAGACTGACAATTTATGTTGTCTCTAACATAAATCCAGTCTGAATATTTATGACCAAGCCAGCCTCCATGAGTTAGCGATTGGCGAAATGGGCCTTGCTCTTATCCTAATATGACCTGCACTTCAGACAACAGAAGTCGGTCAAAGGACAAGCAATTTGTGATCTTTTAGCTGCCAGCCCGACGACGGATGTAGTCCAGTTATATGATGACCTGCCAGATGAAGCTCATGAAGTCAACACTACATCGCACCAACAAATATGGTAGTTGTATTTTGACGGAGCTTCTTGAGCTACTAATTTAGCAAGTGCCCCTAGATGTTCTAAGATCTCTGCTGGAATTGGAGTTGTCTTAGTTTCCCCAGGGAAACATGTCATGCCCCGAGCCTATTCGCTCACCAAACCGTGCTTTAATAACATGGCCGAATACAACGTGCTACTTATCAGACTTAGTTTTACCAAAGAGCTGGGGGTTGAGTATCTCGGAGCGTACAGTGATTCGCGATTGATAGTCAAATAGATTCGGGGAGACTACGAAGTCAGGAATCTAGATCTGGTCCCCTATCACCAGGCGACCATTGAAATGAAGTTTGAAGAGTTCTTCATTGAATATATCCCGCACCTTCAGAATGCTTATGCGGATGCATTAGCGGCGTTAGCAGTATCACTGGCACAACCTCCCAAGGCTGAACAACTAGTTACAGTCAGGACTCATCAATTATTCGTACCAATATATGATGAGGTACAGGGAGACAAAGGGGTAGTTACCAAAGAGGTATAGACGACCCGAACTAAATTGGAGCTCTGAGATTGTGAAGGAGAGAGAATCTATTCGACAAAGAGCCCCAAGGTTCTTCTATGATATAGAAACCTAGACGTTATATCGTCGTAGGTATGATGGCTTACTACTCCGGTGCCTTTCAAACAAAGAGGAAGAAGAATTCCTTCGGGAAGCACACAGAGGTGAGTGTGGTGCACACCAGCCTGGTCTCAAACTCTATGATCGTATCAGTAGAATGGGGTACTTCTGGCCAACAATGGTCAACGACGCAATCGAGTACGCTCGTAAGTGCCACGCGTGTCAAATTCACGCAAACTACATGCATCAGCCTCTAGAGCAATTGCATCCTTCGGCTACAACCTGACCATTTGAAACGTGGGGTATGGACATTGTGGGTCTCATCTTTCCTCTGTAGGTCAAAGAAGTGAAGATGAGCAATGTCGTCAAGTTTATCAAACACTACATCATCTTTCGACACAGTGTCCTACGACGGATCGTGCATGACAATGGTCCTCAATTTATTAGCAATTTCTTCATCAGGTTTTGTGAGAAATTCAAGATTCAAGACGTCTCGTCAGCGGCCTCTAATCTAGCTGTAAATAGATTAGCCGAGGCGTTCA
>JBAKGM010017017.1:0-11610 GCA_037177215.1 Asparagus racemosus | reverse complement strand
AGCCATAATGGTTCTGCATTATTCCATGACGAGTCGCTAATATAGGGACCCCTAGACCAGATACCCTAACAGGCTCACTCAGCTCTGCCATCACAAAGTTCACCATCCGAGTCCACCACCCATTACTGAGAGAATAGACCCACCCTGGAGTTCGGAAGCCCTGAGCTGGAAATTCCCCCATCACTGAGAGAAATTTCTGGTCAAATGTATTGGCCAGCTTAGGCGTCTCACCAGCTGGATAATCCTTCATAATAGACCCAGGTCTTAGGGTTACCAACTGCTGACTGTAGCCAATTGGGTGGGCACCATGGAAAGTAAGTTGCCCAACCGATACTCAGCCCTGCTCGCGGACGACATCCCAACTCATTGATCTGGGAACAGATGCATGCTGAAAATAGGAGAGTGGGAACATCCTCTCCATGTTCAGCAAGAAAAGGCGATGACCGCCAACTTCCCGTAACCACTTGTAGTTGCCATCATACATAGGGGAGACTTCCATGTTGACTGAATCCCCAAAAAGAAAAACAGGCTTCTTCAAGATATTACGTTCAGAATTTTCAAGACGGGCGTCCGTTACGATGGCTCGAAAGGTTGAAGGAGAAGCCTGAGTGATAAGCTTCTCACGTTCCTGAGTTCGGTCCTTAAAAACAGGAAGTTGTAGACGAGAGTTGAAAATCACATTCAAGTCTGCCCCACCTTCGTGCCCAAAGTGATGGCGAAATGATAGAGGCGCACTGGAATAGCGTACTACAAAAAGAGAAAGTTGCATCAGTCAAGGGCATGATGAAACTCAACATTTGAACACAACAATGGGCCCGGCGATGCAAGAACCAACCCTATGTTCTAAGAATAAAACGCAGAGGTCACCCCTGCATTTCATTTTCAAAATGCAGAGGTCACCCCTACGTCTCACTTTCAAAACGCAGAGGCCACCCCTGCGTCTCACTCTCAAAATGCAGAGGTCACCCCTGCATCTCACTTTCAAAACGCAGAGATCACTCCTGCGTCTCACTTCCAAAATGCAGAGGTGACCTCTACATCTCAAATTCAAAACGCAGAGTTCACCTCTGCGTCCCAAATCCAGAACGCAGAGCTCAGCTCTGCGCTCCAGTCCCAAAATGCAAGGGTTGATACTAAGACACAGGGGTCGCCCCTCGTTCTCGATGCAAATGCAGAGATATCTCTAGTGCTTTCAGAAATTCGCCAAAGCAAATTTTCTAAAAAAGTTCCAATCCCAGCACCCACTGCTAATGAGAGGGACGTCGGAGGGTGGCCCAGCTGGCTGAGCAGCAGCACCTCCGACAGCCGAGGCCACCGGCGCACTAGAAACGGCAGCGGATCTCTTGTGAGCTAGCTTTTTGGGAGCCATCAGGGTCTTCTTGGCTAAAAATGAGATCGCCAGAAAAGTTAAATAGGGGTTTCTTTCTCAAAAGGCCAGAGAAGATGAATACGGGAGTCGATAGACCCCTGATTTGACCCCTATTGGTTTATATATGGACAGCTGGAGCTGTCAAATCCACACAGGATTCGAAGAATCTCGCTTAAACGCGATCTCCGCGTCAGTTGAAGCGACTTTTGAACGCCAATGTCACCTCCGCGTCTTAACCTGACTGAACGCAGAGGTCACCTCAGCGTTTTAACATTTGAAACACGGAGCTCACTGCTTCAGCGTTGATATTGCTACATGCGGAGGTCATCTTTGCGTTTTCAAACGCAAGGACCACCTCCGCGTTTCAAGCACCTAGCACAGGGCTCATCAATTCACCCTGAAATATTCCAGCGCAAGTTAATCAGCACCTTCCTGACGGTGAAATTCAACAGTGCACCAAAGTTGAAACGTCACCCAGGGTTAAGAATGTCTACCATGACCTGTCGCTACCAGCAAAATTGTCGCAAGTGTCACTTAATAGAGAAGCACGACCGTCAAAGTGAAGGAAACGAAAATGACGAAGAAATCTGCTGAAGTCCAAAGTATTTCAAAAATTCGTTCTAGTCAACTGCGAGCGTTCGAAAACTTTGGAGGGTGTTCTGTAGGCTATCTAAAAATTACTATAGATAGTTAACCCTCTTCAAATACCTAATGACCTTCAGGGGTTTCTTGTTAGAACTATGAAGGATACAAGATGACAGCCTTCATAGTGACCAAGAGAAATTGGGATTTCAGCAGCCTTCGTGAACGATAACAGGAGTTACAATCAACGACCCCTGCATATCAGGAAGAGCATGGCAAAGACTACAAGACGTTGATTTTCAACAATAGATCACAAATTGACAATCTATTTGATTAAAATGCGGGAGTCACCCTTGCGTTCTATACTCCAAAATGCGTGGTTCACCACAGCGTTTTCAGCTTAAGACGTAGAGGTCGTAGCTGCGTTTTACATTCCAAAACACGTGGTTCACCACCACGTTTTCAGCTTAAGACGCAGAGGTCGTAGCTGCATTTTACATTCCAAAACGCGTGGCTCACCACCGCGTTTCCAGTTTAAGACATAGAGGTCGTAGCTGCGTTTTATATTCCAAAATGCGTGGTTCACCACTGCGTTTCTAGCTCAAGACGCAGAAGTCGTAGCTGCGTTTTATATTCCAAAACGTGTGGCTCACCACCGCGTTTCCAGTTCAAGATGCAGAGGTCATAGCTGCATTCTCCAGTTCAAAACGCGTGGCTCACCACTGCATTTCGAATTCAAGACGCAGAGGTCACAGCTGCGTCTCCAAGTTCAGAACACAGAGTTCACCATCGCGTCCTCATGTTCTAGACGCGGAGTTCTCTTCTGCGTTTCTAAGACGAAACACAGAGTTCACCTCTGCGTTTTAAGTCAAAACGCAGAGGTGATTATCCAGAACGCAGACCTCGTCTGAACGCGAATCTCGTGTTTGACTTATCCAAACACGTTGTAAACGGTTTCAAAACCACTTTGCATGATCTCAGGAAAGATTGGGGGGGGTTAGTTACACCCGTTAATCTCTTATAAATATCGGGGAATAGAAAGAAAGAAGGATAGGAAGAAAAGATTAGATTTTGAACTAAGAACTCTTGGCTTTTTTCTCGGCCTCTTGGTTAAACTTGCTTGGCGAGTTCATCAGCGTTCCAACTATTCAAGACGATCAGATCGTCCATGGGATACAAGGTTCAAGCTCCCATCGCTGCCGCGAAGACCCCAGATTAAACAAAAGGGAAGATCTCCGTCGATCTTTCCTTCTTTTGTAAATCGGGATTTCCGATAAGAGAGATTTCGTGAGGAAAGAGAGTGATTGTAACCCTTTCTTTATTAAAAGAATTAATACACCTCATTTTTCCTCTTATTCTCTCTTCAATTTTCTCAACAAACAAAAACCTAGCCTAATAAGTAGTGCGTTGTATTCGGCCACGTTGTTGGAGCATGGTCCGGTGAGTGAGTAGGCTCAGGGCATGACATGCTTCCCATGGGAAACTAAGACAACTCCAACTCCAGCGGAGATCTTAGAACATCCGGGGGCACTTACCACATTAGTAGCTCGAGAAGCTCTGTCAAAGTACAATCGCCAAATTTGTTGATGCGATGTAGTGTTGACTTCGTGAGCTTCATCTGGTAGGTCGTCGTATTGCTCGGCTGTGTCCGTCGTTGGGTTTGCAGCCAAAAGATCACAAATGGCTTGTCCTTTAACCTACTTCTGTTGTTTGAAGTGCAGGTCATATTGGAACAAAAGTAAGGCCCATTTTGCTAATTGCCAGCTCATGGAGCCGTTGTGTCAAGAATATTCGGACCGGATTTACGTTGGATATAACATAAATCGTCTGTCCGACCAAATAGTACCGCATCTTCTGAAATGCGAACACTAATGCTAGGCACTGCTTCTCGATCATTGCATAGCGAGACTCAGCACTGACTAATGTTCGGCTTAGATAATATACTGCCTGTTCATGACCACTGTCGTTGTCTTGCGTGAGTAAAGTGCTTAACGAATGGTCCGTTGCCTTAGTGTAGATCAGGAACAGTTTACCCGACTGCAGTGCAACGAGAACAGGAGGCTTCGTGAGATATGCTTTGATTTCTTCAAAGACTTTCTGACAAGTGTCATCCCAAATGAACGAGATGCCTTTCTTGTTCAGTTTAGAAAATGGCTGGCATTTTCCGGATAAGTTCGAGATGAATCTCCGAATGTACGCCGATCGCCCTTGTAACTCTCTGAGCTCTCTCAGATTTCTCGAAGGTTGTAGGTCTTGAATCGCCTTCACTTTATCAGGGTTGACATGGATACCCTTATTTGTGACGACGAAGCTGAGGAACTTGCTACTGGACATCCCAAGAAAGGACTTGGCCAGGTTCATTTTCAGCTGATGAGCCCGCATGAGCTCGAACATCATTCTTAAGTATTTAATGTGATCACCCTTGTCGCGGCTCTTCACGACCAAGTCATCGATGTAGCATTCGATAGTTTTTCAAAGATGATCCTGGAAAATCTTAGTCATTGTCCATTGGTACATAGCGCCAACGTTCTTCAGGCCGAACAGCATCACCGTATAGCAGAATATGCCGAGGGGTGTTCTGAACGCCGTATGTTTTGCGTCATTCGAGTGCATCTTGATTTGATTGTAACCCAAAAAACCATCCATGAAGGACATTCTCTCGAATCTACACGTGTTGTCGATAATGACGTCAGTGATTGGGAGAGGAAAATCATCCTTAGGGTAAGCAGTGTTCAAGTCTCTGTAGTTGACGCAGATCCTGAATGTCCCATTCTTCTTTAATACTGGGACAACTACATCCTCGGTTGGGGGCTCTCTTTGCTCAAACCTGTCCCCATATTGTTTGTTGAGGTGATGAATCTACAGGTCTTCCCATGTTGGCATTTCTTTGTCATCTTCTAAGGTGGTAGGGTCGGCAGTAGCCATATTGACCATCAGAGCTTTAAAGACTTCGCCTAGACTAACGTCAGAATCCCAAGCGGATAAATCAGACGAATGTCTATCCTTTTCATCGGGCAAGTTGTCATTGATTAACCAAGAGTATTCATCATCTAAGGAGGATTCGTATCCCAAGCCTCTCCTGAATGCATAATAATTGTCAGGCTTCCCTTCTGGTACATATGTTGCTTTAGGTGGGACTTGAGGGCCCAGTCCAAAGCAAAGACCTCCTCCCTGCGCCAGGTTGTACCCCCACTTTTTCATGATATCCAGTATTTCTTGACTATATCTGAACGCGTGGAGTACAGGTCTATTGTCATCAACGTCTTCCTCCAAGAAGTGATTTGGTGTTGGGACCGCCTCTCTTTTTCCGTAGATCAAGTCTCTTTCACTATTTGATCTTCGTGGGATGATGAGTGTTGTCCCAAAGGAGTCTTGGAATTGCTTTTGCATTATACACGACGAGCGTGTGGGTAGGTGCAAGTCAGGATCGTTGTATAGTCCTGTCATTACATCAGTCAAAGACAAAAGGTACTCTAAATCATCATTTATTGATTCGTCGGCAAGTTACCAATTACAACCTTCATCCGACGATTCTTCATCGTCAAGATTGATTACAAGGGGCACAATATCGTTCAAGATAAACTCGCCATTATAATCAAGCCCGGCCTCGGTATCAGCTTCCCTACCGCTGTCTGTGCCTTGGGCCGATGATTCAGTATCAGACTCGTTGCCATAGAGGAGAGAATCAGAGAAATAATTCTCCATCCCCTTGAACGGCTATTTGTCCGCAGCCACCGTCTTGACTTCATTATTTGTGTCTACATATTTTAGACACTGATGAAGAGTAGAGGGAACTATAACGTTATTGTGGATCTAAGGTCGTCCCAACAATAAGTTATAGGAAGTCTCAGCGTCGATCACATAACATGTGACCTCGGACTTCAACTCTCCCATCTAACATCTCACCCGGATTTTACCAAGCAGCCGTGACACGCTGGTGTTAAACCTGTAGATCACTGTGCCAGTCGATGCCAGCTTACTGGCAGGAATTCTGAGACTGTACATGAGATGTAGGGGCATTATGCTCACAGTGGAACCCGGATCAACTTGGATCCGGTTAACTTCACTGGAGCCGATATACCCAGTGAAATATAGTGGCCTGTAATATTTGGAATTCCTCGTCTGCATGTCCTCGGTGGTAAAGGTGATGCAGGGGAGGTGCTTCGCAACCTGGTTGTAGTGCTTGGTTGTCGATGACTCTGGCTCTTCAAGAGCTGGCTTGATCTGTGTGAGGAAGACCTCCGAATCAGCCAGGGCTTCTTGTAAAGCTTCCCGAGTTTCTTTTGACAGTCGCAGGAGCTCGTAAAGAGTGATTCTTGCTGGTATGTTGGCCAGCTGAGCCATCATGTTGAAGCGGTACGGGAGGTTAGAGCTTCCCGGTTTATCTCCTCCAATCGGGCGATTGAATCGAGACTGCTTCGGGAGCTGAACCTCCTGCTGTTACTTCTCCTTTGATTTAGTCGTGGCTTCCTTGGTGGCTGCCTATTGTGCCTTCTCTACGCAGGTGAGGGGGTTGCTGCTACCCCCAGCTCTGATAGAGTCTTGGCATTTGGATTGGGAACTTTTGGGTACTTGTGCTGGTACTCGTGTCCGCTCCTGGTGGCGTGGACCTCCGGTTCTCCCCTCAAGAATTAGAATGTGGCCATCTGATCGTCATCTCCTTCTAGGAATGTAGAGGCAGCATGGCACGACTTTCCCTTCCCCTTCGACTTTTTCTTGGATGAAGTGGAAGCTGCCCATTGATCATCTTTGAGCAAGTCAGGATGGACCCACAAAACTTCACAGTTCGAAGCCGTATGTGGTACAAGCCCTTTTTGGCGCTGCTTGTGTGGATCGTCATTCACCGCCTTCATTGCTACCTTTACATAGGTTTGGGTTCAAACCATGTCAAAGGCATCGAACCGAAGCTGATCGACACTGCGTTTGCCCCGACCTTCTTCTCCTTGGATGGCTTCATGGTAATAACTCCCACATTGATTAGGGCTTGGATTTTGTCCTTGAGGCCGAAACACGACTTGGTGGGGTGGTGGACTGCCCTGTGATAGGCACAATACCTCAGGTCATTAGTCCTCTTCGCTTCCTCTTGATTCTGAATTAGAGGGAGCTTGATATTGTTATTCTCCACCAAGTATTTAAAGAGATCGGGAATCTCGTCGTCCCTAAAGGAATAGGACTTCGAGAATCTTGGCTCCGAAGTCCTTTGCTTCTGTGCCCCTTGCTGCCACTGCGACTGTGATTGCTGTGGCGCCCGCTATTGTGGTTGCTGTTGGGGTTGCAGCTAGAACGTCTGGTTTGCGACCGCCATTCTAACCTGCTCCTTTCCTTTGTCGGGCGGAACAAAGTTGCGCTTCGGGGCTTCTGTAGCTGGTTGGCCTCTTTCTGCCTTTTTCCTCTTCAGTAAGCATTTAGCTTGCTCGCCACGCACCTTCAGATCCTTCCATGTAGGAGATGGCACTGTTCCCATCGCTTCAAGGACATCCAGCGACAGGTTGTTGTGGCAAGTTTGGAGAATGAACTCCTCCACGATCGGATCCCGACAGTTCATTGCCTTGTTCCGGAATCGTTTGACGAAGGTGTCCACTGTCTCTCCGTCCTTTTGTTTCTCGTTGAGTAACGTCCCGATGGAATTCTCAGTGTCGTCATCGAAGAAGTTAGAGAGGAATAGGGACTCCATATCATCCCAACTGCTAACGCTGTCCTGTTTGAGACGGCGGTACCAATCGAAGGCAGCTCCTCGAAGGATGCCAACGAATGACCGAACCATCAGGGACTTATTTTTAGAAATTACCCCCAAGTGAGACTTGAAATAAATCAAGTGCTGAGTGGGGGACCCCTTTCCGTCAAATGGCATGAAATTGATCAGACTGAATTTTGACGAATATGGGATCGACTCCCACTCTCTGAGGTAGGGACACGGTATTCCGGTCTTCTTTACCTCTTGGGCAGAGATCAACGTGTTGATCTTGCTCTCAAGGTCTTTGATCTTCTCATTTTCAGAGGCTACATTGCCACTGGCATTCTCTTGGACACCCCCAGCATTCTGTTCTTTAAGGGGCTGCCTTGCACAGCAGTCTTCCTCGTCAGAGTCGCTGTCAAAATGATTGATGTCGTTATGACGACTGGTCTCGCCTTGACGGTTCGTCTGTGCCTAGATTTGCTGGTCATGCATTTCACGCATCTGCTGCATGGCCATCTCTATATTGAACTTAAAATTTTCTTTTTTCTTAGCCATTGCCTCTTCGAGCATCTTGGCCACCTATTCGGCACTGATCATTAGGGTTTCTCGTGGTTGCCCTCATTGGAGACTGTGTTATCGGAAGCCAGGGCGGAGCCAGCATCTGACACTTCATTTTCTAACGCCAGTCCCTTTAAGATCTTGTCATAATGGGGACACTGAATGGTTCCGGTCTGCAATCGAGTTATCTGATCGGATGCTCGGGGACCGGTATGGGTTGACGTTCTTCTGCTCGTCATATTATTTGTGACTCTGGGCAATTCATCGCTTCGAGTCACTAATCTTCTCTTACAAAAGCATCGAGAGCTAGGCTTTGGTAAGCCATCGCCTAGTCTATCGAAGATGGAAACCCTATCTGGGGTTGCTTGGTTGTAGCTGCACTCTAATAGCACTGCTTTGATAAGCCTGGAGCAAGGGCAATGCGCAGGTTTCTCAGGAGAACTCCTCTTTTGGGATCTCCTCGTACCCCTAGCACGATAGTACAGCTCGTTGGCGTGAGTGCTGGAGTAACCTATCATGCGTTGAGACGATCTCTCGCGTATAACGTCATTGTCATTAGACGAAAACATCTCCTTCTGAGGATGGACTGCTTCATCAAAGCTGTCAAAAGTGACTCTCCTTGACATTCACCTGTGTGGGAGTGAAGTCTTGGCGGACTCTCAGACTTCGATTCTGAGTTCGGTAGGTGCAGCTGGAGAGGCCCTGAGGTGGGTTCGACCTCCTGCACGAGGAGTGACCCGTGATTCCCTCAATAGACCGAGGCGTTCCTTGATGGTCAGCCTACTGGTCGTGGTGGAGATAGGCTTAGCTGGGAGTTTGGAGGTGGACGCTGTTGGTGGCTTTGGTGTCGTGGCGGCTTTGGTTGAGGCGCCGACGGGTCTTAGCCTTGTCGCCAAAGCAGTCGCTATTGAGACGCTTTCAGTTCTTTGCTTGGGCGTCGGGGCAGGAGTTGGCATGCTAACGGGCTTGGGTTTGGATGCCGCATTCGTTGGGGTGCCTACTGCTTTTGACTTGGGCGCCAGGACAGGAATTGAAGTATCGGCGGTCTTGGGCTTAGAGGCCGTGACTGCCGAGACTTGAGTGCTAGTGGATTTAGGCCTCCAAACCTAGCGGCGCGCCGGCAGCTTCTTTGTTACCTCCTTCTTCTTCAATTCACGAGCTTGTTGCACCAATGCTCTTTCCTGCGCGAGGAGCGTGCGTCGCTTCCAGATGCGCTCTTGAAGTGTGGAACAGTTTCGTTTGACTCGGACCCATTTGTTGGTTGACGGCTTGGAGGGACCATCGATAATCTGAGGCTGGAGCCTCTGGGTAAGTCTGGATCTTAGATCCACTTCGTAGTGGATCCCATCCCTCGATTCCATGGCCTTGGCCAACCTGCGGGCCATGCTTTGTCGTCGCCTCTGGCTGGCTCGCTTGCAGAGTGCGGGCACGTCGTCAGTAGTCATCTCAGGCACCGGGGGAACTTGGGCTTCCGGCACCAGAGTGAATTTACCGCTACGGGTGGTAGCGGGGTTGGACTCTCCATTCTAGGACTCTTCATCTGAGGCCCATGGGATTCTCCTTGCAGCGGAGACTTTCTTGGAGCGGCGGGGGGAACTAGATCTGGAGGAGGAGGAGAGGTATTCCTCGAACTTCTGTTAGTCAAATTCGAACTCGACCTCTTCTTCCACCAGGATCAAAATCCGCGGCTGCGGCACAACGACCTCAGATCTGAGGCCGGTGGCGCCCACTATGGTCGCTAGCTTGTCCGCGGGGAATAAAGCTGCTAATTTTTTCATTGATTTGAATCTGTTACACCTTTATGGAATTACAAACAAACTCAAATAAAGAGATCACCTTTTTGTAAGGCTTACAATGAAAAATCAAATTAAAGGCTACAACTTTAAACCAATTGAATAAACGCGGGATCCGTTTATCAGATCCTCGCTTGTGTGGGTGTCTTTGCCTGTGACGGGACTTGTTTCATCTGTGGACCACCGCACAATTCCGATCCAGATTCTAGATTTGCAGATCTGGGGGTTTTATTTCACAAAAGAAATAAAACGCATACGGGGACCAACTCACGAAGAAGGTGATTGCCGGAGTGGGTGAAATCTATAAGGAGAAGTCATGCACTGGACCCTGGACTAAGATGGAGCTTAGCCTAGAGGGTATATCTGCAAATCTGACCTGGATCACGGCAGATCTGAGCTCAACTCCTTACCTCACGATGTAGATCTAGTGTAGACGAGTTCGTCTCTTGCACGGGCAGTAAATCTGACTTCTTTCCTTCGCCAGTGCTCAGATCTGTGCAACGAGGACTCGTGGGACTCGTGTGGAGTTGCCAAAATCTTAGAATTTCCCCAACCTCAGCGAAATTTTCCAACCCTGAGTTGAGACCCCCCTAGATCTATTTATAGGGAAACAAGAGAGAGAGGGGGGAGGCCGAGGCACTTTGGTGCCTCGACACTGTGGCCGAGGCACCAAAGGTGCCTTGGCTCGGCCAACATGGCCGAGGCACCATTGGTGTCTCGGCGATGACCGAGGCACCAATTGGTGCCTCGGTCGGCCGAGGCGCCCTTGGTGCCTCAGCTTGGCCGAGGCACCCTTGGTGCCTCAACTTGGCCGAGGCACCAAACGGTGCCTCGGTCGGTCGAGGCGCCCATTTGGGGCTTCTCTCTGATTTTTTCCAGCATTCGTTCGCTATTTTATCTGAGTTCAGTTCATCCGGTTATGTTGGATCAAAAATCTAGTTGATCATTCCGTTGATTCCGGAACCCGCTCGGTGTAATTCCGTCGGCGCTTGAATATGGTTGATTCCGTTAACACCAACGCCTGAGTCTAGTCGACTCACCTTGTTGAGTCTCGCTGACCCGAAGCTTCGTCATTAGATTTATTCCGTGATATGTCGCTTCGTTGATCTGTATGCCTTGCTGACTCACTTCGTGCATTTGTCGGTGCAGTTATGTCGTCAGCGATTCTCGGTCACTTCGTTTGACGGGTCGTCGGTTGTGAACCCAGCTTCACGAGTCTGGTTCAGGTATTAATAAGCAATTTTCAACGCCTACAGGCTCGATGAGTATCAAGCTGTGATGCAAGAAAACATGCGGTCGCAACAAGAAGCCATGCGGTCGTAATAAGAAGCCATGCAGTCACAACAAGAGACCATCAATAAACTTCGAGACATGGTAGCCCAACTTGCTGCCGATAGAGCTCAATTTCACATGGTCAGCTCAACACTTCATCCAAAATCATCACAGAGGAGGGGTCGATCTTCAAAACAGAAAGAAAAAGTGAATGAAGCTTCCGATCAAGAAACCCGTCACGTAGAATCTTCATTTGAAGAAGAAAAGAGGACTGAGAATGAGCAGGATCCTCAATCGGCAAAAATGCAAGAACTGGAAGCCCGCCTCAATGCCATGGCTAATAGGTGCGAGCTTCAGGA
>JBAKGM010016996.1:0-11613 GCA_037177215.1 Asparagus racemosus | reverse complement strand
ATATATAATCTCTGAGAAGGAGCTCTGTTTGTAAGCTTTCTGCCCTGAAAGTTCAAGAACCCAATTCTTTGCATTTATGCAATTCTCTGACCAGTTCTCCGACGATCTGTTATGACTTCCACCATCTCTGGCCACAATGAGATGAGGATCAATCTCCTTGGGCTGTTTTGCTCGAAGGTCTATTCAAAGGCGCTCGAAGCCTATTACAATCGCATCGATCTCCCTCAAGCTTTCACGCTGTCAGTGCCGGAGCGATCGGAGGGCATGTACCATCACGACAGCAATAGAGTGCCACTCTATCTGAAGCATCTCGAGTATGGGCTCCAGCTGCTACTCCACCCAAATCAAGGGAGTCGGCTAAGATCGCTCAGTCCCTGACATCCCCTCCATCGAGCCACCAGAAGTTGTAGTGCTTGATGAAGCATCCCCTACTCGGTTTGTGGGGGGAGAAGAAGTGGTGGAGCCCATCGAGGCTGAGGTCCAGGATGAGGGGGAGATGACCCAAGCTCCTCTGTCTGAACTGGCCCGTAGATCTGGCAAAGAGCCTGTTGAGGCGTCGGCTGTGGTCGAGGAGGAGATAGCCCAGCCTCCACCAGCAGAGGAGGCAGTGATGACGACCGATGCTACTCTAGCTCCAGGAGGCAGCTCTAGGTGGGCCATCCACCACCGTATCAAAGAGCTTGAGCCGAACATATGGGGGGAGCCGAGGGCCATGCTGATTGGCTTGACGAGGGAAGGCCCTAGATATGACAGGGAGCCGTCCGCGTATTATCGATTTATTCCCAAGCAGTACCTCGATAAGAGGGACTCCATCTTGGAGTCTTGGATAGCCCAGGCTCGAGCTTTGGGGCAATTCTACTTAGAGTGTGACAATGAGATCCTCTCCGAGATGCCCCGTGTTAGCCTCCACTACGCCCTCAAAGGCTACCTTCTGAGGGGCCCTTGGTCAGGCATGAACTATTCTCTCAGCTCGAGTATATGCGAAGCGTCCCTGCCAAGTTGCAAGAGGAGCAGGGGGTGGAGAAGGTGACTCAAGAGGAGGCCGAGATGAGGGTTGGTGTGCTGGAGGTTGAGCAGGTAGCTTGGCATCGGAGTGAGAGTAAACGGCATCGGGTGCTAGAGACTCGGGAAAAATTGATTGAGGGGCTCTAGGCGCATCACACAAAGTAGTCAGCCACAATCGCCAAGCTCTAAGAAGAGATCGACCACCTCCAACATGACGTCCTTGATCGGGATGGCCGGCTGAAGTATTTAGAGGACGAGCTTGAGGTTGAGAGGCGAGACTATGGGATCGCCTATGAGTGTGCTCAGGCTGCTCGCCGAGAGGTTGAGAACCTCCAAGCGTAGCTGAAGGAGGAGGTGAACGCCCATGAGGAGCTGCAGATGGAGGAGGCCGGACGGCAATGGAGACCGAGAGGCAACGAGTAGAAATGCAAACACTGCAGGGCCACCTGAGCCACCTCAAATCTGAGTCTTATCGGATTGAGATTGTGGATAAATACAGTGACAACCCCCTAGGCAAGGTAGAGGTGGCCCTAGCGTGTAAAGTTGACTTCGACTGTCTCCTCGAGCTCGTGAGTCTCGACCCAAGCCTATCAGTCTCCATTACCCCTCTCGGGTCACCACTTGGCTCGATATTTTGAAAGATATAGAGGCCAAAGGGGGTGGACTAATGCTGGATGTGGATGGTGGAGATGAGGGAGCGAGAAGTCAGGAGATGATTCCATGGGGGATAGCTGGGCTGATGATGAGGACGAAGAGGTTGCCCCTAATTCTTCTCAGCGGACTCTAGATTCGAACTGGGCTCCTTGAGAATCTTATTAATCTCTTTCTTTTTTCTTTTTTTATCCTTGATGTAAATACCAATGTGAATAGCAATGTAAATATCTTGATATCTAAATGAAAGTTGGGCTTTTGTCTCCTTGATTGACATATATTTTTGTTCCATTTTTATGTTTATCTATAGTTTTACCTCATTCTGACATTGGTAACTGAGATGAGTTAGTCCTTTGGGTCGAGGTGACTCGGCCACGTGTGCGGCTAGTATCGTGCATCGATCTCACACCTTATTTATTTGCAATAGAGTGCCTTGGTTTGGCTCAGAAGTGATACCAAGGTCTTTTGAGTTGGCCATGTTGTGGTGTGCCTTGGTTTTACCCTGAGAGGGTACGAAGGTCTTTTTGTTGATAGAGTGTCCTAGTTTTACTCAAGTGACACCAAGGTCTTTTGAGTTGGTGCTCACGGAGTTGTTGGAGTGCCTTGGTTTTATCTTGAGAGGGTAACGAGGTCTTTTGTACATGCTTGGAACTTAGGAAGATGCCAAGGTCTTGGTGTCGTAGTCGACCGAGTTGACGATGTGCCTTGGTTTTACCCTGAATAGGGACCAAGGTCGTTTGGTATGTGCCTTGGGCTAAGGAAGATGCCAAGGTCTTTTGAGTTGGCCGATCTAGGGATAGCTCGGCTTCTTGCTTCTATGAAGACTTATGGCAATTCAAAAAAATAGCATAATAAAGTTGTTAAAACTAAATAGATTTTATATCACACGTAAGTTTTATAATCAAAGTGATTAAAAGTATTTCTTGAGATGCTTTATGGTGCAAGGATGTTGCAGAATCCTTCTATTAGGGATTATCAGCAGATTAGTGCCAGGGTGCTTAGAACCAAACATCTTGTACGAAGAAGGATGATGAACCCCACGGTGGGTTCCAAACAGTTGATGTCAGTTATCTAACAGGAGGTTTATTTGCGGATTATAAGGGTATTAGGGTCCTCAAGCTCCTTCAGAAGACAAGTTCTGGAGCCCACTGTTCTTCCCTGCACATGAAGAACTCGTGAGAGGCTGGAGTTGGGTTCCCGGTTGTTCCTCCGACAATCAAGTCAGTAGTTATACTTGAGTGAGAATTTAAAAGGTGAGTAGTGAAAATATAGTCAGAGCTGCATGAGTCCAGAGAGACCAGAAGACCCTTACCTTGGGCAGCACTTCTTCTTTTTATAGTAGAGCAGAGGGGCAGGTAGGTAACTTTGGCAGAGTACAGACAGGTAGCTGAGAAGGCAGATACCTTACAGGTGTTGGCTACTAAAGAAGGTGAGTCATCTAATTATTTAGTGTGGGGTTTATAGCTGGTGTTGGAGCTGACTGGGTTCGATGAGTCATAAAGGCTATAGGGGCTAGAGCAATGATGACTTTGTGAGAGCAGTTAATGCGAGGACAGTCGGCTGTCGGTGAGGGGTTCAAGGAAACTACCGCCTCCTAACTCCGCTCTAGTAGAAGGCCGGCAAGCAGCGCATTTTTACTCAGCTACACAATTTGTCGGCTGAAACAGCAGGCTGAGTGCGAATTGCTTGTGGAGTTGATTCGGTCTGTAGGCCCACAAGTATCGCCTTTTTACTCGGCTACGAATGTTATCGGCCTGTTGATCATCCGCAAAAGAAGCTTGAGTTATCTATCTCTTGAGCATGTATGATTAGTCATGGAATGGGACTTGTGTCGGCCTTAGATGGTGGATTAACACTTAGCTAATTTGTAGGTTATAACAGAGGGTTACTTAGGGGCAAAGCCAAATCCTTTGGTTGTGAGGGTCATTTGGGGGCCAAGACAAATTTAAGGGTTGTGAGAGATTCTTATTATATATAAATAGAGGGGTAAAGTGAGGGTTTTTAGTGTGGAAAAATTTTGTAAACTCCTTGTTTGTTGATAAATAAGTTTTGTAAAGAGAGGATGACCTTTAATTAGGCCTACCTAATTTGTAAACTTTTTAACTTTGCAATAAATAAATTTTTTTCCTTCTTTTAAAATTTCTTTTCTTCTTCTTTGTTGATAAAGATGAAGATAAAGATTTACTTTTAAGGGGACAACCCCTTTAAAGGTTTTATTTTTCTCTTTTATTTTTTTATTTTAAAATTTTATGTTTTAGGATTTTATTTTTTTATGTTGGTAGATTAGATTTATTTTATGCCTTATTATGTAGATCTTCTTTCATGCTCTTTATTATTTTTTTGCTTTGTAGAATTTATTTTTTGTATTTTTTTGTAGTGTAGATATACTTTTATGCTCTTTTATTTTTATTCGTTAGATATCCTTTATGCTCATAATTTAGATTTTTATGTCCTTGTTCTTGTTCTTATTTTTGTAGTTAGTTTTTATTTTTTTATCTCTTTCTTTTATGCGCTCTAGTCTAAATTTTAGTTAGTTGTTTTTATTTTTTAAAATGTGTAAATAAATTTTGTAGAAATTCTAGAATTGTATAAAACTAGTTTAAATTTTTTTATAGTTTGTGGATTGCTCTCTTTGTGCTCAAAATGATCATGTTTAGGATAATTAATTAGAGAATTAATTCATAGAAGAATAATTTGATAATATATACTTATCTGGAGTGGTTTGACAGGTTATGCTTATGAATTCTAGAATTACTAACTAGTTGTTGTTCTTTTCTTGAATGAGAATTTTGCTTGGATGATAATTTAATAGGTTATGCTTTCCTTAAGTGGTTTGATAGTCTATGCTTAGTAAATCTAAAGTAAATGTGATAAAAAGAGAGTAGTTCATAAATCCTAAATGAAATTAATTAGTGGATTCAATTCTAGACTCATATCTTCTCTACTTGATTTCCTCCATCTTTTACTTATTTTGATATTTCTCTTTTTGATTATTTTTTTCTATTCTTGATTTAATTCTTTTCTATTTTCTTTATTTCTCCTTCTTGTTTATTCTTTTTTTTCACTCTCTTTCTCACCTCATGTTCTAGTTTTTTTATTTGAAGATAATCACACAATGTCTATATCGGTGCACTTTCACTTCGCTTTATCCACACATAATTCTAGGACCTTTTTAAAGATTTTCCTACACACATCTTACTCGTGGGTTCGACATTTTACTATACTATAACTTGGTTGATTTGAGCTGGGGCTCGTTCATTGGTTTCAAGGGCTTCTAACCTATGTAGGATTATAGCCATCTTTGCTTCAGAGTCTATGTTTGACTCTTAGGAAAGACCATTAAATTTGGTTAGGGAAACTGATAAAACTCTTTGATCATAGTGTTCCATTACATATTTTTTAGACGAACTACCCAAAAATTTTAAGCTTCATTGGTGTTTTTTTCTTAAAATACCCTTGATACATACGGGTTGCCAACATAGAGCTGGTCATATCCAAATTGCTGCACAAAATGGCAAGAAAGATTGCGCTCTATATAGCATTCCATCTCGTTCAAGCAAGCAACGAGATGCCCAGGTCGAATATTGACCAAACACTTAAGCAACTATTGGTCAAACTAGTAAATCCCTCAAGTCCAGAACCATCTTCAAATTCATCACCATAAATGGTCCCAGTGATGTCAGGAAAATAGTAATAGAGACTGTAGTGGTTCTTGTTCCACGCAATTCGATGAATTCATGCAGCATACTTACCTATCCATTTTGATGCTTCATGTCATTGCAGTAATGAGATATCCTCCTCACACATACCATGCAGCTGACATAAGTGAAGAACAATAGTGTATACCACATTATTAGATAGATGTACGCTAACTCCACTCTTGGATTGTGCACCTCTTCCCTTGGGCATTCATCCTGCTAACTCAAGTATTTTATCGCTAACTCCCACAATCTATGATGAATGCAGCTTATTGTCACTGTGAGAAATGCCAAATTATACCCATGAGCGAGCATAATTGCCAGGTACAACATTTTATTAGAGATGCAGTCTTTCGGCTAAGAGGGCACGACACCTCCTTTCCACTAGATTGAAAGGAACCCTGTGAGCAAAGCTTGAGTGGAGATAGCCTCTTCAGGCAGGTGGTAGAAGCTCTTAAAAATATCTCCTGCTTTGAACCCACACTCATCTAAGTTAGCGATGTGGATTAGCAGGCCATGCTTGAATATCCTCTTCTCTGCCTCGAAACCAGTGCTGGGTGGAATAGGCTCTACTCCCCCTTCTTGTTTATATTTCAGAAGAGATATTCTACCCAAGGCACACGTGCGATGTGCGGGCCACGCACTGGATTAGAGATAGTCTGATGACAAATAAGTAAGTGGCAAACTTGCTCCTGAAATGTCTCGCTAACTTGTGCATAGTGGTGTAGGCATTAAAAATTACCTATAAATGCCCGAACATGACTCGTGACGATGGATTTGCGATCGACGACCCAACCGATGATGCGACCAAGAACCGCTGACGATGTAACTACGTCGCAAAATGCATGAAGTGAGTCGACGATGCATGAAGTGAATCGGCAAGGCGTGCAAATCAGTGAAGGGATGAATCATGGAATAAATCCAACGGCGGAGCTTCAAATCAGCGAGTTTCGACGAAACAGAGTCAACCGGCCTCAAACGTCAATGGAACTGCACCGATCGAATTCCAAAATCAACAAGACAATCGGCCAGATTTGTATTCGATGCAACTAAAAGAAATCAAACTCAGAAAAAGATCCGGAACGAGGCCAAATAGGGTCTCAACCACATGGCCGAGACACCTGGTCTCGACCCACTAAAACTGCCCCCCCTCTCCTATAAATAGAGAGGGGGGTCTCATTTGCTCGGGGCTGGAATATTTAGGGCTGAAGGTGGACTTTGCATAGATCTAATTTTTTGCCAAGGCCAGAGCTCAGATCTAGATCACTTGCGTGTGAAGAACTCATCCTGACTCAGATCCACGCAGCGAGGAGGAGATTTGGAGGAGATTCAGACTAGATCTAGGTGGATTAAGGTCAGATCTATAGGTTTACCCTCTAGATTAAGCTTCGTCTTAATCTCAGGGTTCGTGCACGACTTCGCTTGGTCGATTTCACCCACTCCGGTGATAATCTCCTTCGTGAGTTGATCCCTGTCGGTAGTTATTTTCTTCGTGAAATAATCACCGAAGATCTGTAGATTTAGCATCTAGATCTAATCACGCGGCAGTCCACGGATGGAAAAAAGAGTCTCCAACACAGGCCAAGATCCCATACAAGCGAGGATCTGATAAACGGATCCTGCGTTTGTTCAACTAGGGTTAAAAAGTTGTAATCATTGTTGATTTTTCATTGTAAGCCTAAAAAAGGCAATCTTTTTATTTGAATCTCGTTGTTAAAGCTAAGAAGCTGTAACGAATTCATTTGCAATGGAAATGAAAATGACTTTCCCCGTGAACAAGCTGGCGACCACAGTGGGAGCCAATAGTTTCAAATTCGAGATCGTCGTGTCACAGCCGCGGATCCAGATCCTGGTCGAGGAAGAGGTCGAATATGAGTTCGACTAGCAGAAGTTTGAGGAGTATCTTTCCTCCTCATCCAGATCTACCTCTCCCCGCAAGTCCAGAAGGGTCTTTACTGTAAGGAAGATCTGGTGGGCCTCAGATGTTGAGTCCCACAAAGAAGATTCTAGCCCTGCTGCCGCCAAAGTTGCAGGTAGTGGCAAATCCCCCTCGGTGCCCGCAGCACCTATCCCCTCGGCACCGGGGACGACCACCGATGACGCGCCCACACTCTCAAAGAGAGCCCGATAGCGACGGTGCCAAAGCATGGCATGCCGATTTGCCAAGGCGATGCAATCAACGGATGGGATCCGCTACGAGGTAGATCTAAGATCCAGATTGACTCAGAGGCTTCAGCCTCGGATGGTTAGCAGACCCGCCAAGCCGTCGACAAATGAATTGGTCTGAGTCAAGCGGAACCGTTCAATTCTTCAGGAGCACATATGGAAGCACCGCGCATTCCTTGCACAGGGGCGGGTTTTGGTGCAAGAAACCTGGAAATTGAAGAAGGAGGAGGTGGCCACGAAGCCGCAGACAATCTGCCGAGTCTTGAGGCTAAAAACTAGTGCTCCAAGTCCAGTCACCACAGTGCCAATACCAAAAGCTGCCGATGCCCCAACACCAGTTTCCCCGGCACCTAAGCCAAAGTCTGCTGGCGCCCCAACTTCAGTCACTCAGGCACCGAGGCCACTGTCGGCGTCAAACGTCCAAACTGCCAGCTAAGTTGGTTCCTACTTCAACCAGCAAACCACAATCACGGAGCGCCACGGCCAGTTGCAAGATGATCGAGGCAAAATTCTAATCAAAGAATGCTTGGATTCGTTGAGGAAATCACGGGTCACTCTTGATGTAGGAGGTTGCACCCACATCAAAGACCGGGAGACCCCTGCAGCTTTACGCACCGGACTGCAGATTGAAGTCCAAGAGTCCGTCGAGACTTCACACCCACACAGGTGAACGTCAAGACGAGTCACTTTTGGCAGCTTTAATAAAGCAGTCTGCCCTCAGAGGGAGATGTTTTCATCTAATGACGACAACATTATACCTGAGAAGTCATGCCAACACACGATCGGTTGCTCTGGCATTCATGCCGCTGAGTTGTGCTATCGTGCTGGGGGCATTCATGCTGATGTGTTGTACTATCGTGCTAGGGGTACGAGCAGATCCTGAAAGAGGAGTTCACCCAAGAAGCCTGCACAGTGCCTCTGTTCCAAATTGATCAAGGCAGTGCTATCAGAATGTAGCTGCAACAAAGCAACTCTAGAAAGGATGTCGGTCTTTGATAGACTTGGTACTGGATTGCCGAAGCCTAGGTCAAGACGCTTTAGTAGGAGAAGGTTAGGGTCTCAAAGCGATGAATTGCTAAGAGTCACCAACAACATGACGGGTAGAGGAATGTCAACTCATGCTGGTCCCCGACCGCCCGACCGGATAACTCGTCTGCAGACCATAACTATTCGGCGATCCAATTATGACAAGATCCTGAAGGGGTTACCATCAGATGATGAAGTGTCATATGCCGGCTCCGCACTAGCTTCTAATAACACAGTCTCCAGCGAGGGACAACCCCGTGAAGTGCTCATGATTAGTGCTGAGCAGGTGGCTAAAATGCTCGAAGAAGCAATGGCCAAACAGAAGAAGAACTTCAAGTTTGAATTGGAGATGGCCATGCAGCAGATGGAAGAGATGCATGACCATAAAATCCAAGCACTGACGAACTGCCAAGGTGAATCTAGTCGTCGCAACAACGTCAATCAAGTTGATAGCGACACTGATGGGGATGAAGACCGTGGCGCCGGTAACCCCCCTGAAGAGCGAAATGTTGGGGGTAGCCAGGAGAACGTCAGTAGCAATACCATCATCCCGGAAAATGAGAAGATAAAAGACCTCGAGAGTAAGATCAATACTTTGATCTCCGTTCAAGAGGTGAAGAAAATGAGCATACCATGTCCGTACCCAAGAGAGTGGGAGTCGATCCCATACCCGTCGAAGTTTAGTTTGATCAACTTCATGCCGTTCGACGAAAAGGGTCCCCAATGCAGCACCTGATCTACTTCAAGTCTCACTTAGGGGTGATTTCTAGAAACGAGTCCTTATTAGTTCGGTCATTCGTTGGCACCCTTCGTGGGGCTGCTTTGACTGGTACTGCCATCTGAAACTAGGGAGCGTTACCAGCTGGGACGACATGAAATCCATGTTTCTTGCAAACTTCTTCGACGACGACACCGAAATATCCATTGGGACGTTATTGGATGAGAAGCAAAAAGTCAGAGAAACAGTTGATAGCTTCGTCAAACGGTTGCGAAACAAGATGATGAACTGCCGGGATCCGATAATGAGGAGTTTATCCTCCAAACCTACCATAACAACCTATCGTTGGATGTACTCGAAGCGATGGAAATAGCACCGTCCAGTACATGGAAGGATTTGAAGGTGCACAGGGAGCAAGCTGAGCGGTTCCTCAACAGGAAGAAGGCAGAAGGAGGACAGCCAGCGACAGAAGCTCCTAAACGAAACTTCGTCTCACGTAGCAAGGGGAAGGAGCAGGTGAGAATAGCGGTTGCGAACCAGACGTTCCAGCTATAACTGCAGCAACAATCACGACAGCAAGCACCGCAACAGTCATCGCCCCAATGGCAGCAGAGGCTACAGCAGCAGAAACCTCAAGGTTCCACATTCTCCAAACTATACTCCTTCAAGGATGAAGAGGTTCCTGGGATCTTCAAATACATCCTGGATAATAACAAGATCTAGCTCCCACCGATCATGAATCAAGAGGAGGCCAATAAGGTCACGGATTTGAAGTACTGCGCGTACCATAGGTCGCTGCACCACCCGATGAAAGCATGCTACCATCTCAAGAATAAAATCCAAGCCTTGATTGATGTGAGAGTCATTACACCTAAGCCTTCCAAAGAGAAGAAAGTGGGGGTGAACGCCGTATCTATCAACTTCGGATCGGTACCATTGACGTGGTTTCAACCGAAGCCCATCGTCAAAGTGGGAGTGAAGACAGTAAATGACGATCCTCACGGGCAACGTGAAAAGGGTCTTGTGCTACACACCACTTCAAATGGTAAAATTCTGTGGGTCCATATTAACCTGCTGGAAGATGATCATTGGACGCCTTCTTCATCTAGAAAGAAGTCAAAGGGGAAGGAGAAATTATGTCATGCTACTTCAGCAATCTTAGAGGAGGATGATGAACAGATGGTGACGTTCCAACTCTCTGAAGAGCAACTTGAAGTCCTCGCTACTAGGAGCGGGCACGAGTATAGGTACAAGTACCCTAAAGTTATCGATCAGAATGTTAAGACGTTGTCAGAGCTAGGGGTGCCAATAATTGCTCTTACACGTGCTAAAAAGGCACAACAGCAGGCGGCTACCAAGGAGGATGCGACTAAACCAAAGGAGAAGCATCCTCAGGAAGTTGAACTCCCGAAGCAGTCTCGATTCAATCGCTCGATTAGAAGAGACAAATCGGGAAGTTCGAACTCCCCATATCGCTTCGACGTCATGGCCTAATTGGCTAATATCCCAGCAAGGATCACTCTTTATGAGCTGCTGCGGCTATCCAAAGAGACCTGATAAGCCTTACAAGAGGCCTTGGCTGACTCTGGAGTATTCCTCACTCAGATCAAGCCAACTCTTGAAGAGTCCGAAACGACAGCAGCCCAAGAGTGCAACCTTGCCACCCAGCACCTCCCCTGCATCACCTTTACCAAGGAGGACATGCAGACGAGGAATTCCAAGCATGTTAGGCCACTTTATTTCACCAGGTATATTGGCTCTAGTGAAGTCAATCGGATTCAAGTTGATCTGGGTTCCGCTATGAGTATCATGCCCTTGCGCCTCATGTATAGCCTCAGAATTCCTGCCAGTAAGCTGGCATCAACGGGCACCGTGATCTATGAATTTAACACCAGCGGGTCTCGGCCACTTGGTAAAATCTGAGTGAAGTGCCAAATGGGAGATCTAAAGTCCGAAGTCACATGCTATGTGATTGACACAGAGACTTCCTATAACTTATTGTTGGGTTGGCCTTGGATCTATATTAATGTTATAGTTCTCTCTACTCTTCATGAGGGTCTAAAATATGTAGACACGAATAATGAAGTCAAGACGGTGGTCGCGAGCAAGCAACCTTATAAGGAGATGGAGAATTACTTCACTGAAGCCGTTACCGAAGTCGGGCTTGATTACGACGGTCGTTTTGTTTTAATTGACATTGTACCCATAGTAATCAATCTTGACGATGAAGAACCATCGGATAATGGTTGTAACTGGCAACTTACTGATGAAGTAATAAAAGATGATTTAGAGTACTCGTTGTCTTTTGCCGATGTGATGACAGAATTGTATGACAACCCCGAGTTACAC
>JBAKGM010016847.1:0-11621 GCA_037177215.1 Asparagus racemosus | reverse complement strand
TTAGTTTAATTTTCTTACTGAGTTGATGAACTTTAAGGATGATTTAGTATTTTCATATTAGTTGAAATTGTTGGATTCCTTTTTCTGATTTCTTTAGCTACAAGTGTTAGTTCAGACATGTGGACTCTTTTATAGTTCTGGATGTTATTTCATTTTAGTGATATGTAACCTGGAGTTCTGGATTTATTTATTATATTCTATCATTTGTGATTTTGTGACTGTGATTTGGAGATCTGTGATATATATTATGATGACTTGACGCTTGGCGTAATAGGCTGAGAAGAATAGTTTTTATTTTATTTCTTCTCTATCTAATACGTCGCGGGCTTGTTCGCATCCCGTTTTCGTGTATTTTGGGAAGCGGGGCGTGATAACCTCGACCTAGGCTTTGGCATTTCTGTGCCAAGCCTATTAAATACTGACACCTTCTCTAGAGCTATTTTGGTACAGTTGCATTCTGACAACACCACCATGATCAGCTTAGAGCGCAGACAGTGCGTGTTCTTCTCTGGAAAACTCCTTTTTCAAGGCTTACTCGTACCCCCATCATGATAGTACAACTCGTCGGCATGAATGCTAGAGCAACCAAGCGTGTGTTGGCATGATTTCTTAGGTATAATGTTATCGTCGTCAGACGAAAACATTTCCTTCTGAGGATGAACCGTGTTATCAGAACATCCAAGAGTCACTCGTCTCAGTGTTCGCCTTTGTGGGCATGAAGTTTCGACGGGCTCTCGAACTTTAATTTGCAACCCGGTGCGAACAGTTACTGGATTCTTCTTATCGCGGTGGAGATGGATGCGACCCCCAATACTGTGAGTTGTTCAGGATATCTTCAACGGGCCCAAAGGTTCCTTAACCATAATTTTACCTCGATCGTCATGCAACGGACCAAGGTGCTCTAACGCCATTTTCTTGCTTCTCAGTAAGCTGATGGGATCGACCGAAGCAGGAATAGATTTAGCCAGAGATTTAGATGTGATCGCCGGAGGTGGTTGGTCCTTAGTTGACATTTCTGCCCTCATCCAAACCGTCGTTCTGGATTTTGACCTCCAAACTTGGTGCATCTTTGGTGGCTTCTTAGCCACTTCTTCCTTCTTCAACTTTTGAGCCTCTTGAACTAGAGCCCGTGCATACTCAAGTAGTACGCAGTGCTTTCAGATGCGCTCCTCAAGCGTTGAATGATTCCGTTTGACACGGACCCATTCACTCAGAATTTTTAGAGGAGCTGTCAATCATCTATTGTTGAGGCCTTTGACCTCTTCTGCTCTTGAGATCCATCTCATAGCAATCTCGTCCATTGATTCTAGGGCCTTGGCAAACTACTTCGCCAGGCGTTGGCGTCGCCTTTGGCGGGCTCTCTTTGAGAGAGTCGGCACGCTATCGGCGGTCATCTCCTGCACAAAGGAGTTCAAATCTACAACTTTAGCAGTAGAGGGGTTGGGATCCTCGCCTTGGGATTCTAGATCTGAGGACCAGCGAATCTTCCTTGTAGCGGAGATCTTCTGGGATTTGCAGGGGGTAGGACAATCTGGATGAGAACGATAAGTATCCCTTGAACTTTTGTTGGTCGAACTCGTATACGACCCCCTCTTCAACTGGGATCACAATCCAAGGTTGCGACACGACGATCTCGTCAGCGAGATCATTGACTCCCACTGTGGTTGCGAGCTTGTTCAGGGGAAAAGTCGGCTTGATCTTCATTGATTATGAACTCATTACAGCTTTATGCGTTTACAAATGAATTCAAAACAAACTCGTCTTTTTATAAGACTCAGCTACAATGAAATTCAAAACAATAAAAATTATAACTTTTTCCTTTAAACAAACGCAGGATCCTGTTTATCGGTCTCCTGCTTGCTTGGGATCTTTGCCGGTGCCGGGGTTTATCCATGGATCGCCACGTGATTGGATCCTAGTCTCAAATCTAAGATCTATACGATCGAGGGGATTATTTCACGAAGGAAATAATCGCCTAAGTAAGTGAAATCGACCAAGCGAAGTCACTATTCTTCTCAAGATCAAAACCAAGTTTGATCTGGAGGAATAATGTGTAGATCTGATCTGGTGATCTTCTCAAACTTCCTGTGTTGACAGGTTCGCTGATATCTCGGATCTACAATTCTCGGATCTAAGTATAGGTCGCTCTAGAGTTCGATAGAGTCTCTCCTTCTTGCCAAAAATCTAGATCTTGAAAAATGATCCCCCTCCTTATATTTATAGGCTTCAAAAGCTAGTAACAGGTCAGATCTGGGTCAGATCTGCGCCTAGCCACCAATTGGTGGCTAGGCTGCCGAGCCACTGTGGCTAGGCCATTGAGCCACCAATTGGTGGCTCGGTTCTTAGCCAAGCCACCAAATGGTGGCCCAGCCATCAAGCCACCAGTTGGTGGCTCAGCTTTGGCCGAGCCACCATTTGGTGGCTCGGCCACTGAGCCACCTGGTCTGGCTTTGCTTCATCGTTTTCCAGGTCTGGTTAGATTAATCCCATCGATATTCGTTAATCTGAAGCTTCATAGTTAGATTTATTTCCACAATTCATTGCATCGCTGATTTGCACGCCTCGCTGACTCGCTTCATACATTTGTCGACTCGCTTTATGCGTTTGCGTCATGGTTATGTCATCAACAGTTCATCATTGCATCGTCGAATGGCTGCCGATCGTCAACCCATCGTCAGGGGTCACGATCAGAGACTTATAGGCAATTTTCAACGCCTACAATTATTATTATTATTATTATTATTTATATGGGCCTTTCTCGAATTAGACTTTGGATTTTTATGGGCTAGACAAATGATGAAAAAAAATTCTGTTTATTTCCTTTTTATTATTTTTTTCAAAAATAGTGAGGTTCATGAACCAACACCTCCTCTTCTCCAAGCGTAGAAAATTCTAACAATAGTTTTAAATGTTGTCCATTGACTTTGAAAATATAGCCATTTTTAGGATTCTCTATCTCAATAGCTACATGTGAGAGAATGTTTTTAACAATATATAGACCCATCTATCCTGTTTTTAACTTTCCAGGAAAAAGATAAAGTTTTGAGTTGTAGAGTAAAACTTTTTGTCCCGATGTCAAATTCTTCCGAATTATTGAATTATCATGAAAAATCTTGGTTTTCTCTTCGATAATTTTGAAGTTTATATATGCATCATTTTGAATCTCTTCTAACTTGTTTTTCTTGGAGGATTTTCTCAGTGGTTTTTCTTAGGCTAAAGTGGCCCGCACATGCTTGCTCATGGCATGAAAACTTTGTTCGGCGTACACATTCTAAAAATCTAGTTAGGATAATACTTAAACAAATAGAGATCATTCCAGTAGAAATATTTTACCTGGGAGAGGAAAAATGATCTATTTTGTTTAGACTAATGTGAAGGGATCTATTTCGTGACCAATTAGTATACAATATTTGCAAACCATGGTATAGATTGAACTTGCAGGAGTTGTTCATACGGGAAATGATTGTATAGATTGAACTCATTGGTGTTGGCACAGTGTGATCTGTGAAAACCTTTGTCAAAGACCCGATGAGATAGGACCTAAAAAATAACTAAAATCTTTTTCTCTGTGATGGAGTAATTTTGTTGTGCATCGTTCAGTATCCTACTTGCATAGTAGATGACATGAGGTTTCTAATCTACATGTTGTCCAAAAATAGTACCTATTATAAAATCAGATGCATCACACATTAACTCGAAGGGTAGGGTCCAATCTAGTGCATGAATGATAGGAGCTGAGATGAGCTCCTTTTTCAGATGATCAAAGGCTTTAAACCATTCAGGAGACAAATCAAAGGATGTGTCCTTGGCTAAAAGATTTATCAAAGGCCTAGTAATTTTGCTAAAGTCTTTGATAAATTGTCGGTAATAGCCAGCATGTCCAAGGATGATCTGAAATCCTTGACATTTTTGGGAGGAGAAAGCCTAGATATGAGGTCTACCTTAGCTTTTTCAACTTCTATTCTCTTATTAGAAACTACATGCCCTAAAACAATTCCTTGTTTAACCATGAAGTGACATATCTCCTAATTGAGAGTCAGATTTTTCTCCTTACACCTAGTTAAGACAAGTTTGAGGTGATGCAAAGACTTAGAAAATGAGTCACCAAATATTAAAAAATCATTAGTAAAAATTTCTGAGAATCGCCCAACCATATCGGGAAGGATATTGATCTTGCACTGTTGAAAAGTAGCGGAAGCATTGCATAACACAAAGGGCATGCGATGGTAGGCAAAAGTTCTGTATGGGCATGTGAAAGTTGTTTTTTTCCTGATTTTTAGAGGCAATGAAACTCTGATTATAACCGGAACATCCATCTAAGAAATAGTAGAACTCGTGTCATGCTAAACGTTCAAGCATTTGGTCTATGAAAGGGAGAGGGAAGTGATCTTTCCAAGTGGCTAAGTTGAGTTTCCTATAATCGATGCAGATTCACCATCCAGTTTGGATTAGAGTAGGAATTAGCTCATTAGCCTCATTTTGGATCACGGTGATCCTAGACTTCTTTAGAACTAGTTGGACCGGACTTACCCAAGAACTATCCGAAATGGGAAAATTAATCCCATTACCAAGATATTTTACAATATCTTTCCTAACTACTTTTCTAATTACTGAGTTTAACCTACGCTAGGGTTCTCTAGTATGTTTGGCATCATCTATCAAATGGATTCGGTGTTGAACAATGATTAGACTAATCCCTTTAATATCATCTGTAGTCCATCCAATGACTTCCTTGTTTTCCCTCAAAAACATCTAAGAGGGCTCCCTTTTGGCTGGGTGTCAAATCAGAAAAAATGATGACTAGTAAAGTTTCATTCTCTCCTAAGTAGGCATATTCTAGATTTTTGGATAAAGATTTGAGCTCTAACTTAGGGGGCTCCTCTACAGACGGGTGAAGTTGGACTCGGGATTCTATATCCAAGAGTTTAGATTGCCAACTTATTGCAGATATATGATCTATCAGCAGATCTAGCTCTTCTAAAAGCCTCATTTCGTCATCAAAAATCTCCTCGAGATTCAAGTCAGATAAACAAAGATCTAACTCACACTTTCCCTCTTGCTGTTCACTCGAAATTTCCTAAATAAAGTTCACCTCTAGGGGTTGATCAGATAGATCACTGGGCTATTTTCTTAGATTAAAAGTATTGAGACCTACAGTCATGTTCCCAAATGATAACTTTATTTGACCAGTTCTACAATTGATCAAAACATTTGAGGTTGCTAAGAACAGTCTACCTAAGATAACTGGGATTTGACCTTTGAGATTAGAAATAGGCTGCACTTTCAAAGCTATAAAATCGACGGGAAAAATTAACTCTCCAACCTTGATCAAAACATCCTCTACCATTTTCTTAGGAAGTTTTATGGATCTATCAGCTAATTATAGGCTGCATCTCATTAGTTTTAGCTCACATACCCCTAGTTGTTGATAAACTAAATTGGGAAAAGATTTGCACTGGCTCCTAAGTCTAGAAGTGCCTTATCAATGAAGATCTTTCTTATGATACATGAAATAATAGGACAACCAGGGTCCTTATATTTCAGGGACATGGGTTTTGAAAGCATATCACTGAGGTTGGTAGCTAAAAAGACTTACTTGGGAATATTAGTCGTTCCTTTCTTAGCGCACAAATCCTTTAAAAATTTTGCATAAGAGGGGATTTGTTCAATTGCATCTAAGAGAGAAAAATGTTGATCTTAACTCATTTAAAAGTTTCTAGAATTTTTTCTACTTGAGGGAAGTTTTTACTAGGTCTAAGTCTATTAGGAAAGGGAGCAACATGCTTTTATCTATCTGGATTAGGCTCAGTCTCAGGTTTAGCTTCTTGGTCATCGAAAGGAGTTGATTTATGAGGAGTATTTTGGATAGGAGAAGAGGAAGAAAGGGGCTGATCCGAAGGCATTCTAACTTGGTTATCTATCGGTTTCCCTAATCACAAGGTATGAACTGCATTCACTTGAACTGAGTGATTTGAACTTGATCCAGTGTCCTTACAGTTGGCAATAGGTTGACTCAAAAAAGTTTATTTCTCTCTTTCACTTATGGCACTGGCTAGTTGACCAAGTTAGGTTTCTAACGTACCTATGGCTTGAGTGTTTGAGTTGAGCATTTGACCAAATGTCTACATGAAGGAATTCAGAGTGTTGGATGACTGAGTCAACACAATGGTGGTCTGTGTAGAAGCTTTAATCATATCCTCTAAACCCTTTTCCAAGACATTGAGAGGTTTATCATGATCAGAACTCGGAGAAATAGGATTTATAGATTGATGATTTGGAGGTTATTTTGTATAAGGCAGATTAGGTTGTTGAAAATTATTTAATGAACTGAATAGAACTGTATTTCCTCTAGAAAATTGTTAGGTCGAAGTGGGAGTGAAGTTTTAATTTTTGAAGAAGTTTCCTTGATTCCATGCAAAATTTAGGTGATTTCTCCAACCCTGATTATTGGTTGGAGAAAACGGATCATTTCTGGAACGTTCGAATGCAACATTCATTTGCCCTAGTGGTCGATTATTTCCTAAGAGAGGCATTCCTCTGACACATGGGCTGGAGAAAGACAGTTATGACAATCTAGAGTAGAACATGATTGATTTGAGCTGGGGCTCATTTTTTAGTTTCTAATACTTCTAACCTACGCAGGATTGTTGCCATCTTTGCTTCAGAGGCTATGTTTGACTTAAGAAAAGGACCATTGGATTTGGTTGGGGGAACAAATGAAGCTTTTCATCACAGCGTTCCCATTGCATAGTTTTCTCAGATAAACTTCTCTAGGAATTCTCAAGCTTCGTCAATATTTTTCTTCATAAAATCCCCTTGACACATAGATTTTAATGAAGTTTATGAAGAATAATTCAATCTTTCATAGATGATTTGGCATAATCACCACTTTTCGAGACTATGGTGACTACATTAGATTAGAAGATCCTTAAACCTATCAAAATACTTCTAGAATGGGTACCCTGAGACTATCTCAAAACTCTGAATATGGTTTCTAAGCTTAACTATTTTATGGATTGGGAAAAAAATTTAGAAAATGGTAACAAATTCTTTCCAAGTTGAGATAGAATTTGCGGGTAAGCTATACAGCCATTTCTTCACTTTGTCCTTAAGAATAAATGGGATAAATCTAAGCTAAATCGCATCCTCAAATAATTCTCTAATCTTAATTATAAGATAAACTTTCTCAAATTTGGAAATACACATTTAAGTGTCTTTGGATTCATTTCCTAAGAATATTGGAAGCATGTTAATTATGTGCGGTCTAAGCTCAAAATTGGCTCCATTGATATTGGGTAGACTAATGCAAGATGGGATTGCATTCCTAATGGGATAACACATATCCTAAAGAACAGGTAGATTAGCATTTGTCATTTCTTCAGTTTTAAAAATTAGTACAACATGAATTAATCGACTGGCATTATCCCTGATCCAAACTTGCATATACCAAAATAATTTCTTTTTAGAATTTTTTTCTATTTCCTTTTTAACTAAAAAGGAAATTAAGAAAAAGATCTAAGAAAGAGAAAGGTTACTTTTTTTGAGAAAAAACTAAAAGACCTAAAAGATAATTGAGAGAAAAAAGAGAAGGATAAAAGAAAAAACTAACTAAAATAAATCAAGAGCAACCACTTTGAAATAATCAGCATTAATTCTAGGGTTAAGCCTAGACTTAACTAGACCAGCTCTTAATCAAAATTCCTTGATTGAAAAGATTGAAGTTTACTCAGTCAGTTGGCCAGCTAAGGATAGTACTAGAGAGAGGCCAAAGACCAATTAATTACCTCTTTCCTTGCGGGACACTTCATGCAACCCCTAAACCTTGTCTTAGACACCAACGAATTCAAGTAAACTTAAAACTTTTCACTTAAGAATTTCTTGTTCCTTAATAAGCTCGAGCCCTTACAGGCCAAGGTGTAATGAGTTTTAAAGGCTTGGGTTTGTGTAGTGAGGAATTAGTGATTATCGGGCTGAGGAAAGCAAGATGAAATCCCTAACCTTATCTTGATTAAGGCGTATTGCCTTTAAGAGTATTTTTCAAGTGAGTGCTCAAATTAACATGATCAAATCACTTCGGTGAATTCCTAATAACTATAAGCGATGCAACACTAAGAATTGAAAGCAACTACAAAACGATGCAAAAAAGGAAAATCTTTTTATTTTTTAATTAGGGTCAACAATCAAATAAATGTGAGAGAGAGAGAGAGAGAGAGCTCTTGTTTGAATTTATTATCTTGTTAGTATGTCTTCAAGTAGAAGATGGATTTTGTTAGGGTCGTCAATAGAAATTTTTTTATTAGATCCTAATTATCTCTAATTGTGAGAAACTAAACTAGAGGGTGGAATTGAAAATATAAGAAAGAGGACTTGCTTTTCCAAGTAAATCTTCAATCTTCAAGCTTTAAATTTATTCCTTCACAAGAAAACACACAAATCAAAGAACCAAAATAGATAATTCCTAATTACAAGCTTCTATGGCAACAGCGTCAAAAACTTGATGTGCTGTGAAGATAGTGTCGAGATTGCAAGTGCACAATCAAGTTATAGTATAGATACAATGTCAATCCCACAAGGAGGGTGTGTAGGAAATATTCTAATTTGAATCCTAGAGCTGTGTGTGGACAAAGAGAAGTGAAAAAGTAAAGAGATATAAAGAGTGTGAGATTATTAACACATGAAAGAAAACTAGAACAAGAGGAAAGAAAGAGAGTAAACAAATTAAAAAAACAAACCCAACTGGAATTGAATCAAGGCTAAAAAATTACTCAAAAAGAGAAAAATTAATATAAGTAAAATTTAGAGGAAATCAATCAGAGAATATAAGAATCTAAAATTGAATCCACTAGTTAATTTTATATAGGATTTATGAACTACTCTCTTTTTATCATATTTTACTTTAGATTTACTAAGCATAAACATCAAACCACTTAAGGAAAGTATAACCTATCAAATTATCATCCAAGTAAAATCATCATTCATTAAAAGAACAAGCAATTAAATAGCAATTCTAAACTTCATAAGCATAACCTATCAGACCACTTAAGATAAGCATAGATTATTAAATTCTTCTTCTACCAATTAGTTTTCTAGTTGATTATCGTAAATATGATCATTTTGAGCACAAGAAAGTAATCCACAAACTATTAAAAAATCAAACTAGTTTTATACAATTCTAAAATTCTTACTATATTTAGTTACATATTTTAGGAAATATAAATAAGAAAATAAAATGTATGCTAGAAAGCATAAAAGAAACATCATAAAAAATAAAAATTAACTATAAAAATAAGAACAAGAGCTAGATAATAAAGATCTTGACTATGAGCATAAAGGAAATCTAACTAACAAAAATAGAAAAGTATAAAATAAATTCTACACTACAAAAAAAATTGTAAGAAAAAAATTCCACAAAGCATAAAAAAAGAGCATGAAAGTTATTTTAAACTAGAAGATATAAGAAACTTACATTTTATGGGGTTAGTCCCTTGAAAGCAAATCTTCATCTTCATCTTCATTAGCAAAGAAGAAGAAAATTTTAAAAAGTGGAGAAATGTTTTATTAATTGCAAAAAAGTTAACTATTTTGAAAGGTCTTATCAATTAAGAGTAACATTCCTCTCCAAATGAAGTTTAAATAAAATTTTTATACTCAAATCCCTCACCCTCTACCCCTATTTATAATCTACAACAATCAACAAGAGCCCTTAGATTAGCCTTGGGCTCTAAAAAAATCTTAGCCGTTTACTATTTTTGTTATGAACAAATTGGTTAGCCAGTCGGTTGGTCAACCGATTGGCCAATCCGTTGGTACACCGATTAGTTCTTAATAGAATTGAATCCTTAGTTGACTTGTTGACTCAATTTTTTCTTGATTCCTCGGGCTTTTGTGGGCCTCCTCTTCGCTTGATATTGGGCTTTAATAAGTCATAGAAAAATAGGATACTTTTGATTCTTTTAGGCTCTTATTCATCCATTCTTCTTTTCCTGTAAATTAAGAGAAAAACATGTTATTAGTGGTATATTTATTCAAAATAAAATAGATAATAAGGATATAAAAGTATAATAAAATATGATTACAAATAGGGTTGACGATGTTCATTTCACAGCTCTCCTCATGTATTGGGACACCAAGGAGGCACAAGTTAGTTTTATTATATATTCATTGCATCTTTACTGAAATAATTTTTTTTAAGAATAAACTAAGAAGGGATAGGCAAATTAAAAAATACACAAGCAAGACCACCACTTGGGTGCGCACTCCCATACTAACCTGCAAGATGGTTATTATTGAGATACGATATAGATTATTTTAAGTTTTAAATTCTCTTAATTATCAATATGACCATCAAGTCTAATAAATTTAAAAATTGATAAAGAAAACCAATAATTCTTCTAAACTTAAAGGCTAAGCTAGTTTATGGTACTTCCACTCAACTTATAAAGACAAAGACATGATCAAGGCAAACATCGAGCTGGTGGTACAACTTATTTAAAAATGTTAACTAAAATTTTTTTAGAAACTCCTTGAGAAATTTTTTGTTGATTAGCGCCATGAGCCTATTACCATTTTGGTCAATTAGGCGGTATGCGCTATTTGAGTAGACTGTCTCTACTACAAATAGGCATTCCCATTTAAGTTGGTATTTTCCTTTAGTCTTATACGTCATGTCCATGGGTTGACGAACGGCTAAGACCAGGTCACCTTCTTTGAAGGATCGTTCTCTGACTCTCATGTAGAAGGCTCTCGAAATCCATGACTGGTAGATCTCGATTTGTTGTTGAGCTTGAAGTCTCAATTCATCTAGTGCCTCTAGCTCTTGCAAATGCTTTTGATAATGTTCTTCGATCGTCATCTTCTCAGCAAGGGCGATTCTTAATGACAGTAGAATATGGCTCGGTCAATGAATATGTCTGAGGAATGACGCGACTATGGGGAGTGAAGAGCACTACCCCCACACCTATGATAATAATTCCTTCATGGCTCCATGACGATGCGCCGTTGAAAAAGAGTTCTCACTCAGAGACAGAATGATTTCACAAGCCTAGAACTTAGAGATTATAGCTTCATCATGAGTACCTGCAGAGGGCTTAATTCTGATGTCATGTAGGGTGTAAAGACCATCGTCAGAAGTGTGATGTTGAACTTGACGACTAATTTCTTCGGCAGAGGTTGTACTATTGGATATACCGAAGAAAATGATGTTGCCATTAAATGCTCAAGCCCTTATGAGACGAAGCCATAAATGCTAGTCTAGCGTTGCTGCAGAAGCATTAAAGAAAAGAAAATAATAAAAAAGAAAATTTTTCCTTCATCCTCCTCACATCAAAGATAAACTGTAGAATTTTATCATTTCATCATTGTTCTAGATCGACCTAACAAATGTAAGTGTTTCATTTCTTATCTGCTTTATTTTGTGTATTATAGAGTTTGTATTGAGGACAATGCAAAATTTAAGTGTGGGGACGGAAACTAGTCAATTTTCTTCTTTATTTTAATCAATTTTCACTTTATTTTATTATTTTCATAGAAATATTGTCACTTGCTAACTTAATAGAGTTAATTAATAATTGATCTATTTGATAAAATTTTAAATTTTCTAATCGTTAGTTAGTTTTATACTC
>JBAKGM010016797.1:0-11624 GCA_037177215.1 Asparagus racemosus | reverse complement strand
ATGTGCAACTCTTTATATTCGTGTTCTTTGGTCTAATGCAATTCTCCTTCATTTTTTGCTTTCTCTCCCACTGGTAAAGTGGTTATCATTTCCAAAGAAAGTACTTTTTTCTTATGTTATGGCTCCTTCTTTCGAAAATCGCCTTTTCAGGCGGGTGGCTGTTAATGGATAAATTGGGATGGGCTGTGTATCAATTTTTTCCACCCGCGTCAGGGGGAATGGGCGGAGGGTTCAATCAACCGCCTGCCCCAGACGGGGGGTCCCCTTTATCCCTTTTACTGAAAACCAAGATCGGCCTGGGACTTCTGGGGCAAATCCAGAAATGACCCAGGACCAGATCTGGAACGAACTTGAGGTCCAAGAGAAGGACCGAGCGGCCCAGAGAGAGAACCAGAGGGTGTTAAGGGAAGCGGACAAGCTCGAACGAGATTACAACCTTTTGTTGGAAAGAGCAAGGGAGCTTGTAAGGTCGGAGGGAATAGAGAGAGGTGGAAGATCCCAAAGACATACTCCGGGCAGCGGAGGTGTTCTTGGAGGATAGGTTCAAGAGAAGGGACTGGTCGTGGAGAGAGTTGTAGGCCAAAGTAAGAAAAGAGTCGCTTAGTTTTTGACTTTCTCTTTGCATTTTTAACCGATCCTCTTCTTTTTGTTTTCGCAGAGGACTCTTCTGGCTTTGCTGGAGGAGAGATTGGCCACCGCTAGACGACAGAGGGTCGAGATAGAGAGGAAAAGCAGACAGGACCTCCTACTCTACTCCTAGTTGGCGATTCTAAAAGAAGAAGTGGGAATCGGGCCTAAGAAGAAGGGCATAAAAGTACTTTGACAGAACATCCATCCGGCTAGCTTTCTCTAGGGCTGATTTCAGTAGTTCAAAACTATCAATTGAATAAGAAAAGAGGGACCAAAGTTCCGACTCATTCTTTATCGCGCTCAAAGACTGTCTTGAGATCAGACAAATGAACCTATACAGGGAAAGACTTAAAAAACTACATCGTCAATATACAAAACCTCTACGATCTTTACACTAAAGTAATGGAAGATGAGATTGATTGCTCTTTGGTAGGTAACTGACGCCTTATTCAGACCGAAGGGCATGACCTGCCAGCAGAATAGTCCGTCTGTCCAAGAACACCCGTGCAACGGAAGGCTCTTTTGCCTAGTCCTCCTTGGAAATGAAAATAGGGTTATATCCCACCCAAGCGACAGTCCATGAATGACAGAATTCTTTGCCCAGCAGCTCTGTCCACTAACAGATCAGCGATTGCCATTGGGTTCTCGTCTTTTGATGCGGCAACATTGAGATTCCGGAAATGCATTCTCTTCTCTCTTACACCAGCCCTGACTCTAAGTAGCTTCTAGCTTGAGAAGCCAGAGTTTTGGCTCTACCACGTGCTTATACCAGCAGACTTCCCCTTTTTCGCTCAGTCCATCTGTACATAGTTCATAAAAAGGTCTAAGAAAAAGAGGTATAAGTTATTAATATCTGAAATCCTAAGCAAATCAAGCAATTTCTTGTCACATCTCTTTGATCTCAGTCTTGTAGTTCCTCCACTATGACTAATATGGTTGTATGCAAACTTCTCGTAACGTAAGGAAATTCACTCGTAAGGACTCAAACTGGTGTAGGAAAAGACTAGTAAGAAGCATATAGCTACAGTATTATAGAACAAGTGACATCTATTAAGATGCATAGAATGCCTTCTTTCTTACTAATGGAAAGGGTGGATCGAAGTATTTTTCTATACCCCACAATTTTTCAATAGTTAGATCTGGGGAGGGATTATGTGTATAGTTCCAGAAGGATCACCAGTTTCTTTCTTCGGTGCTTTAGTCTTCGTCAATAAAGAAGGCGATATGAAAATGACGGAGAAAGACGCTTTCTAAGAATAGACACTTCTTTTAAAGATCGTTGATTGCTTATAGGTACTAACTATACATGGGATTCGAACCTAGTTTTCGTCGAGAACAAGGGAAGACTTTAGAAATTATTCTTTCTATTATCCCCATTACGATCTACGGGGAAGAAAGGAATTCCTTCTTTTTGCACGCGTGCCGTAGTTGGTGAGGCAATAGCTTACCAAAGCGACTTATAGGAAGAAAGGACAAGCCAAAACTATACACTTATAAAATTGCATAATCGAAAGAGGACAGCGGGATTAAGGCAAGCGGGCTGAAGTGATGAAAAAAAGGTGGAAACTGAATCTGCTTTTGCCTTGTGTTAGCTCAGGCATGTTTACTCGTGCTTAATGGAATCCCAAGCTCCAATCAGCTCAGCTCAAAGACTCAAAAAGGGTAGCTACACAAAAGAAGACAATTGGACGTGGGACAGGGCTTGCGTAGAGACAGACGAGACCAATGTGAGACTTTCCGTTTCCTTCTTGTTTAATCAGATCTTGCCTTGGTCTGAGCCAGGACTAAGGTAGTGGTGCTACTAATAGATTCTTCATTAGTAAGAAATAACGTCCAGGATTGCTGCTCATAAAGGGCTGAATAGTCCGATGGGAATGAAGAGCAGACTTTACTAAAAAACTAAAAATCATTCATCGTAGGGAAGGTGGATCTAATGAAGCTCGACGGAAAGCTTAGGATCCTCCCTCCGTCCCCGACTTGGGGGTAGTCAATGCGATGTGAGATGTAGTAAAGGGCTGGGGAGTCCTTTGTTCCTACCTAACAAAGGAGGACAAGTCGCCTGTCGTCTGGGGTGAGTACTCATTAGACGAAATCTTCGAAGTAGCGTAAGATGCGAGTAGCCAGCGAAAAAGTAGGGTGATCGCCGATCTTACTATTATTGAATAACTAAGTAAGTGCACAGATTTATTTCCTATTTTTAAATGGATATTAGACCAAACCGGCGAAGTGGATCCCAAGTCTATCTCAGGGCATATACAGATCTTGCCTTTACGAATAGGGGCTGATCCATGTCCGGACACTCTATCTCATCTGTGATCACATTATGTACGGGAATTTGGAGTAGATATCCCCTTTTGCACAATCAAGGCCCACCTACGTATGTATTCCGATTGAACCAGATAACCTAGCTTAATCCATGGAAGAAACCCCAGACGCTGCCACCATGCTTGAGTCGGTGTCTAATTCAGGTACGCCTGCCTTCGAAAACCCCATTGCTGTTTACCAGCATCCATGGCCCGTCTTTGGCATGCACCTCTGGCGCTGCTGCCATCGATCCTCCATGTCCCCCTGCGCACTTCCCAAAAGATTTTTAGGATCATTCTCTACTGGTTGCAACTCAGGACACTCCTCTGATCTATGCCCGTAATGCCCGCAATGAAAGCAGATCAAATGAATGCCTTCGTACTCTCTCTTATGTATCTTCTGTCTCAGACGAGACTTCGATAACAAGGGTTGTGTGAGATCCACACATTCGAGCATATAAACCTCTAGATGCCGACGCAGTTGTAGCATCTACCCTCACGACTTTACCTATTTGACTTCCGAGATTCAAGAGAAAGTCTTCGTCATAGTCTTCTATAGAGAGTCCAGGAAACCTTACCCATACGCTTACTCGCTTCATGGTAGCACTTTCTGGGTCGAAGTTGGGTTTCCATTGACGAACTGTAAGGTAATAGTCCATGATCATTCATGGTCCTTCCTTCATAACATAGTTAAAATCTTCTACTGCAGTGAACCTAACCAGGACAAAATCGTTGCCAAGATCACGAAGAGCTATATGACCATTAGGAGCCCACATCTGATGTAATCTCTTAATCTGGAAATTATAACCTTTCTTCTTACCTAACAATTGAATTCTTAGGGTGTAGAGCCATGGGCGACGCAGTCTCTTCAAAGTGAGCCGAATGGTTGGGAAATCCCAGTCATCATTATCCGACTCCCCTCCACACCTCACCGGCCAATGGTGCTCTTTGAAGCTTTCAACCATCGATCAGTCGCTTCTTGAATGGAAAAATGGGTTATCCTCTAAGCCTTAGGTCCTGGCGTGCCGTGGTTGAGAACCAACTAAACTCTTGAATGGCATAGGTCGGGTCCTATTCCGATGCCTTCACCACCTTTTTAATCAAAGGTAGGCTCCTCAAAGAGGGCTGATTGAACTGTACCAAAGACCTCTGAAATCAAAATGTCTCCGAGGACAGTAAGTCAGTTTGATTTGTTCGGATTCATGAACCTAGGATTTCGCCCTTAGCATCGAATGAAAGCTGTGAGGAAGAAGAATTCTCTTAGCAGACAAGAATGAAATTCAATTCGTTGAAAAGAGAGAAATTTCTTTAGTAGAGCAGTAGCCCGGGATACTCCCCAACAACTGGCTCAATGGCAATGCTTTGTGCATTTAGGCTTAGCATTGGCTCAAGCCGCCCAGGGATGAAGTCGCTGGTCCTTGACTTTAGGGCCAGGGATGAAAGTGTCTGGTTTGATAGAAGCAGGCTTCCCTTGTTTGTTTTCTTTTTTTTTTTAATAAGCAGTGCTGCGGTATTGCCTGGTGTGAACTCCGAAAGGAAAGAGGCTAAACTATCCCATCTCGATCTGATCTCCCTTTCTTGCTTATCTTGGCTTCAAAGCTAAATGCAGCCATTTCTCTATAATACGATACCATCAAAGCAAATGAAAGCCTTCAGGCCAGAAAGAAGAAAGTAAAGAAGTCCGGGGGCAGGCGATCTTGCTAAAAGCTCCTATTCATCTGCACCCGAAAGAAGCAGATTCGTTCACAGGATTCGTGAAACCAGAAAGAGAACTGACTCCTAAGATCATTTATCGATTCACAGCTTCTCCTTCCTTTCCTTATTGCCTATTCGATAGGAGCTTGCATTCTCTGCATCAGTTACCTTTCAAAGACTAGCAGCGCTTACTCAAGCAGCGGTTACGGATATAAGACGACCAAGAGGGGATACGTTTCATGTGCAGCGGATACTGTAAGAGCGGATAGGCTTAGAGCTGATTCACTTGCAACGCTTACTCTAAGAGAAAAGACTAGCACCTCCACATCACCAGGAAAGTCAAAAGGGAAGGCATACCAATCCCCAGACTACTAAGAGGAGGGGAGATATTCAATCAATCACAGTAAGAGTCAAAGCCAAGCAGGAAAGGGACTCAGGGGCGTAGCGAATAGATTGACGACTATGCTGCTCCTTAAGAGATTGGGTTCGCGCAAAGAAAAATAACAAAGGCTGAGGGCACTTAGTCTAGTGTTGTCTCTTTCCTGTGCCATCAAGCATCAGGAAACATACTTGTTGTCAATTCATCTCAGATGCTAAGAATAGGCTGTTAGGAAGAATACGGTCTTTGAAGCTAGAGTCTAGCTCTAGGGCCTTTAATCTTTCTATCCGATATCTTTACAGTAACTAGAAAAAAAAACAGACTTTTTGAGAGTAGATGCGCGGAATCGCAAAATACTATTATCGTAGGAAGATGGCACTCATTAGTTAGCTATGTTAACTAGGGATTCATTGAATTTTTTTTTGAAGAGTTAGGCTCTGTCCCTTGATGTGAAATGGAGAGGGTAAGGTGCGGAGCCTGATTGACCATATTAATTCTGCAAAATAGGGGCGTAGCGTCTTTACTAGATACTTCTTGTTGAACATCTTCAGAAGTTCTTTGATGCACACCGGTTTGCCAAGGGCTTGCGTTTTTCTCTGCTTTGCCTTCACTAGTTAATGGTATTGACGGCTCAATAGCTTCTGATTTAATAGCTGCTCCTTCGAAAAAAACTGCCTATTATGGCTATGTAAAGGGACCGGCTTCCCCGAGAGTTTAATGTCCTAGGATTGGATTCATCCCCATATGGAACTGGGTGAGGGATTCCCTGAACCTAAAAAGCGATAACAAGCCAAAAGGTGCATCTCTCTAAGCCAAGATCATCTGATCCTCCGCAAGTGATCCGAAAAGTGCCAAAAATCTTAGGCGAGCGAAGTGACCTTCGTGGGAAGAAAGAAGCTAATAAAGATCCCGAAAGAGGCGAATTGCAAGAAAGTTTCTCAAATCCGACCCTTGCATCATCTGATCTCGACCGGGCCCTAAATGAAGGCAGTGAGCATCGAATAAGCCAATTGACACTATCGTCTGTTTACAGCAAATCAAGATTAGATGGACAAAGAGAGGTTGAATTCATAGTAAATAAGATGGCATAGAATGGGATTGATGGAAAAATGCCACATAAGAAGCTTTTATTGACCCTTTTGCCTTTCCTTCGTCACCTGATGACTTTTTTGCTTGAATTTGTCGGCTTTGGTAGCATGTCCTTTAGCAAGGCACCTTCCAACAAGCAGGAACCATCCGATCTTTAGCATCCTAGCCAGGGAAATCCCCAAATCGCGAGTCTGGGGCATAGACTTTTTCTTTATCCCCCAGAGAATCCGACAAGAAAGAAGATAAAATAAAGTACATATGGGCACAAGATCAATATTCCATTTATAATAGAATGCCATCAGTAGCAAAAGCAAAGGAGGATTGATGGCATGAATCAGCTGAATGCAGGCCAAGCCAATGGGATAGGAAGAAGAGGCAATATTCTTTTCGGGCTAAGGTAAGGAAGGCAGCCTTTACTACTGTGAAAGCGATTCCTTTGTGGGACTTGGATTAGCGGCATATCCGCTCTTTTCAAGAAGCAAATGGACAAAGGAGGTCACGCTTTCAATTGGAATTAGGCACGAATCCGTCCTTACTCGAAAGAGTAAGCAAGGGCTACGCCCCTCTTAAACTGGATCATCAAATAAATAAGGGAGTACTAGAACCCCCAGAAAATATGGTTTTCCTGCCCACGGATCCGCCGAGCCAGCCTTTTGAGGTTCTTTTGTGGGATAACCCTTCTTAGGGTAATCAAACCTGCTAGTCTTAGTGCTACAGAATCCCCTGCTCGTGGAAGGTTTGCAGGAAATGAATCACTAGTATAAGAGGGGACAGGGATGTGGATATCACTACTTTTGAGTAACCGGTGTAAGTTGCTTTAGCAGCTCCCTCTTGGCATTCACCCGCAAAGAGAAAAGCCGATTCTGCCCATCTATGAATCCAAATCTCCCGAGCAGCTTGCAATTGATCCTTCCGTTCCTGCTCTCTTTCCTGCTTTCGGTTAAAGAGCCCCCTTCACTCGTCCTTTGACTGCCCAAGGAAATTCGACGATGCTAGGTCTCGTGTAAGCCAAGCCCTTCGTTCGACATGAATCCTATTCGTGAACAACTTACGCTATTTGCAGTAAAAAAAAAAGGGGGGCACTAAAAACCCGAAAAGCGAGGGCCTTTACTTACTAGCTTCCTCCTTTCTTAGAAAATTTCGAGATAGCCAGTCGCACATTCTTCCTTGTTCTTGCTAAGAGCTGATTTGCCCACTTCTCTTTCCTGTTAAATGTCTGCCCGTGGGCATCTTCCTGCTACTAGTGATTCACTATGCATTCTATCCATGGCTCGCGGCGATATGCTCTTGCCGTAATTGGAGAAAGCCAGGTCAATAGCGCTATTACCTTATTCTTTCAAAGCCCTTAGTCTTGCAAGAGACCATTCCCTCAAAGTCGATGCTTCTGATTCACTTCATCTGCACCTTCTTGCTACAAAAAAAAAAAGAAGGCTAGGTCACTTTGAAAGTAGGAATCTTTCTTCTAGGCAGGAAAAATAGAAGAGAATAGGTAATAGGCTCCAGAGAGGAGACTGTGGCGCTTTCGGATCAATGATTAGCTTTTTATCTTTCTGCGACTATTGAAGCACATTAGCATCAGCAGACGATCTGCGGCATTTACTATTTCCATGCCATGACAGGAGACAGATCTCTCGCAACTAGTTCCCTTGCTGATTTGATTCAACTCCTGAATGCCATTCTATTGTTTGCAAACGAGTGAAAGGCGGAGGAGCTAGCCCGGTCTTATTGGTCAAGAAAGCGTCGAAAGAGTGACTCTTGCGCGGGGACAGGGAAAGGGCTTGTGAAGGACCTGATTGACCTAAGGCGAGCAACTGCCAAATGACTTTCCTGTTGATTTCGCAGGACAGACAGATATTGAATTAACGGAAAGGAACTGACATCTCATCTAATAAGGAATAGGTAACGAATCCGCTCTTACTGTTAGCTCTCCTGTGGTAGTAACGGAAGTCAGCTGGTCACAAGGAAATCGGATTCCAATCACAGTGAGTCAAGCCGCTTTCTTCGCTAAATTTAGGAATAAAAAAACTTTTCTGTCTTTATCCATAGATCCCTTACTCATAAACGGGTCCAAAGGAAAGCATCGCCCAAAGGAGAAGGCGGGCATTGATGGCTGTTACTTACAGCCATCAAATGGACTAGAGGCTGAGGATGTTGTCTTCCGTCTAGCATTTATCCGCACCGCTTCATTCAGTACCCATCGACGGCTGTTCCTATCGTATGATTGGTGGGAAAACAAACTATGTTAGAACCACCGCTGCGACTATAGGACTGACTGACCAAGTCAAGTCCTCACTTTCATCCACATATAGAAAAAACGGTTCGCCACTTATATCTCTATCCTCTGATAGAGAGCGTCAGCGAAACACAAACCTTACCGTAAGTGGTCTTTTAACCTTTGCTATAGGCGCAGGTGCTACTCTTGCATGGACGGTTGCTAAAGACTGCTACCTGGGGGAGGCTCGATCAATTAGAATAAGAAGAATAGGAAATGCTAATCATTGTTACCATGCATGCACGGGGAAGAAGCTCTAGTGGCTTTCAAGGTGAAAGTCGGTTCTTTCAAAGCTAGCTATTTGTAGCCGCCCTATTTTAAAAGGCTAAAAGAGGGTTTTTTTACCCTTCCTGCGAAATACTGATGTGAACCCCCTCTTAGTGAACTACAAAGGAAATCGAATTCTTTTTACAAATGACACATAAATAAGATAGATAAATCAAAAAAAGGCAATGCGTATTGTATGAGAGTCCTCTTTCTGAATGGAAAAGAAATTGGAATCGGTTTAGTTTAGCTTTCATTTAGAAGTGAAAAGGAAAGCATACAATCTTCATTGCCTTTTGGTACCATAGAATTCGCTCTTACAGAATACGATGTACGAATGAAGAATAGGTCAAGCCAGTACCAAGCCGGTTTCAAGCAGTCTTATAGAAAGTGTCCAAGGCTTAGTTGGAGATAGTTTAAGAGTGAGTGGATGCTACAGAATCGGGGAAGAGAGTTCTAAGAAGACAAAGAGTAAGTGAATCGATGATCATTTTCATCGAAAAAAGATCTTATTAGCTTATTGGGAATCCTCCTAGGCTTGAATTCTGGACTGCAAACTCTTTCATCCTTCCCTATCCTTATCCCTTTAAGGCCTTACGACTGCTCTCTCTATAACCTTCCGGATACCACTCAAAATACCACCCCGAAAGCCCGTATTCGATTCTGTAAGACCGGATTTGCGGCATCTAGATAATAAATCTTTATCTGGGGAAGCCTTCCGTGGAGTAAGGTCGATTTATTGGCACAGATAAGAGATATCTTTTGAAGACAGTCGAAAAAGGAAAAGATATGCAACCAGTGCTAACACCAGACAAGAGTGGGGAAATCTTCCCGCTACCCCTTTCTTGCTTCATATAGCTTACTAGCTCTGGCAGTAAGGCCCTTCGCTCACTAGTTCCAGCGGATTTTCTTTCAAAGACTTGCAGCTCCTGTGGCAGAGATCAAAGTGAAGGAAGAAAGCAAAAAAAAAGAAAGAGTCCCATCTGTTCACGAATCAGGAAAGCAGGCAAGCGTGCCTGGACCGCTAACCGCTTCTTGCTAACAAAGGAGAGCGCACCCTCACAACCATTACACTTCCTTTTTCATGTGCACCTGACAAGCAAAGGTTCTCGGGACCGCCTTTACGCTATCAAGCAATCAATCCTACGCATTCCCACTAAAGCACAACAAGGGACATTGCCGCAAGAATCAAGGCCCTAAGATAATGTTAAAAGCACGCATAGACGCACTAATGCTAAGGGCTGGTGCGCATAGCCCTTTCTACTGTGGAATGAGTCCTAGGTACCTAGCCTCGATTCACGTCGCAAAGAGTATTTCTTTTTCCAATGATTCCTGAAAACATGCAAAGAGCGGATAAGGCGCATCTGATCTTTCTTCTTCAGTGCCAGGCAAAAAGGAAAAGAGCTAGCAATAAGAGCAGAGCTGGGGATGAATCTATATCGACTTCCTTTTGAATAACTTGGATAACATCTTTATCCGATTATGGACATCTGAAATGAGGAAACTCCTAGTGCTCCTCCTCCTGCTCCTGCTAATGCTAGTGCTACTTTTAAAGCAAAGATTCGATACGTGCAACTCTTTATTAATTACCTATGGCATTCTCCGATCGGCCTAATCTCGTAATACATGGCTATGTCCCTGAGACTAATGCAATCAGTTCCTTCCGTCGCCTGACTTCTCTGTGAATTCAATATCTGCCTCGCCTGCGAATCCTTATCCCTATCCCTTTAAGGACGAGTCAAAGAAAGGGGCGACCGATCCATGACAGCAAGTAACACAGAAGAGAGAGAGCACAGACAACAGACCGATCGATTCAACCTATTATTGTAGAGTTTCCCGGGGAAGTATTGAATGAAAGTCATTCATGTGTACCGATTGATTTCCTTATGGTTGACTTAACAATTGGGATACTGGTTTCACCGTACAACTAATTCATTATATGCTAATTTCAGTCTACAAGGTTCTCATAAAAAGATGCAGTTACCTTCGTCTTAGTATTAGTAAGAATGAAATAATAACTAAATGACGTAAGAGAAAAGAGAGCCAAGAAGAGAAGTGAAACCTAAGTTGGATGGATCCAGAAAGAGTCTCCGAGGACTGAATAAGAAAGCAAGTGAAAGAGCTAGATCATTCCAAGGAGCAGCTGAACAAGCCCTTTCTTTTATGATTTCTAGTTTCCTATCGGCGGAGCACTTCCATTCCTCTTCCTCGGGTAGGAAAAGAAAGAGATAACAGAACCTTTCAATAGACTCCGAAAGAAAGATCTTAGACGCTAACAAGCAAGCCAGCAAGCAAGACTGCTTGCCCTGATTCCTTTCTCTTTCCTTGGGTCAATGTCAATAAGAAGGGGAGACTCCAACCACCGCACCGGTACTATAGAGATGAGCTTTTGATGTTTATGGAGAAAATCCTTTCTCTTTTATGAGCAAAGCAGACCACTTCTGGGTAGAAGCCAGAGGGATGGGCTCATTCGACTAAGATCGTTAGCGAACGAAGCATCTGAGTAGCTAAAGGAATGAAAAGAAGATGAAGCGGAGTAGGCAGAGGTCTCCGGGCATTGTAAGACTTCCTGTTCGCGGCGTCTTCGAACCCCTTTAGTCATCAACAGGTAGGGTCTCTCGCTTTTCAAAAGAAACTTCTTGTTTAGTTTTCAGAAACTGGCTTTCAAAAAAAGACTTTCCTATTGGAATGGAAAGATTATCGCCCCCTAACCAATCTAAGGATTGCCTTAGAATTCATTTTGAATCCTCCTTCTCCTTGCCTAAAAAAAGCCAAGCAGTTTGTTTTTCTCAAACGCTCAAGCCCTGGTTTCAGTGACTGATAGGTATAGGTTGGAATTCGTGGATAACAAAAATGGCAGGTGGATTGAACAAAAAGCGATAGAGTTATTGCTCGACCGTGATCTGGATATTAGGATGAGGATCCCTTTGTCTAGAACCAAGACTTGAGACTCTTTGCTTTGTTATGGCATTATGAGAAAAAGGGGAAACTT
>JBAKGM010016776.1:0-11625 GCA_037177215.1 Asparagus racemosus | reverse complement strand
CTCTTCTTTAAAAATTTCCCACAAATTGTAATTCTCAAGATTTCGGGTAAACCACCTATACCACTGAAGAGCTTCATCTATCAAATAAAAAGAACAAACTTTAACCCATTCATCATCCTTAATATCTTAGTACTCAAAAATTTGTTCAGTTTGTTCTATCCAGGCTACCACATTCTCATTCCCAGAAGAAGAGGGAAAATCTAGCCGCAACGACTTAAGTTGAACGAGATTTTGATTACTAAAAAAAGAGTTTTTATGGTTTGAGGAATTACCCTCACTAGAACTAGGTAGCATTTGATGATTGGAATTATCATGCTCCTTTGATTGGTGATCCCTTCCATCATCCCTATCATTTCTGTTTGTTCTTTGAACACCTGATCCTAAGATTCCATCGTTGTTCCTAGCTCCAGAGCCCAAGATTCCTCTGCTCGCCTCCTTCGTGTTCTTGAGTTCTTGAACTACCAACTATAATTGGAAAGATATTTCGCTCATCTTTCTAGCTAATTGTTGATTGAATGAATCTTGGTGAGAAGTTGTGGCTTCTACCCTGAGAATCCTTTCATCTTGATTCAACTCTTCAACGGAGTTTTCTTCAGGATTGGCCATGGAGTCCTCAGTAGCGACTTCAGCCTCACGGTGCTCTGATACCAATTGAGAGAGACGAGCTCCTCTACTAGATTTACGAGCCATCAATTGACGCTAGGATTGAATTCTTGAGATTAAGGAAGAAGAAGGAAGAATTAAGAAGGAATTCAAAGAAGAATTTATTCAATTTTCTTGTTGTTCTTTCCTTTTACCCTTTTCCTCTATTTATACAAAGTCCTCAAATGGGGATCCACAACAGACATAACTAACCCCACGTGTCATTCTGTTACAGAGTAATTGAAATGTAATTTTTCAGCAACCTCCTCATAAAAGAACAATTCTTGCACAAAACACCCTTCTGTCTTGTGTATCAGACCAAAGCTTTGCATATCAGTTCTTCTTCTTCAGAGCTACCTTTGTTCTTCTTCCTCTGCTCAAATCTGCTGCTCCTCCACGCGAACCTGCTGCTGCTGCTTCTCCTGTTCCTCCCCAGCACCTGACACTCACTGTCTGGCTGCCCCCAATCTCCTACGATGACACTCACAGCGGCCGCAATGGTGGAAACGGCGAACATCGCCACCCTCTCCAGACCGCCCTCCTTTTTTCCCAAACGCTTAATTTCCAAACCAGTCCTCTCATTCGCGCCAAACAAACCCTACCTCCTCCGATCCCCGCCTCCTCCTTCACCACCACCATCACCACCACCGATACTCCAGCGGCCATACCCTATTTCTCTCCTGCCATCTCTCTTTCTCCTTCCTCGTTCAGCGATAGCGCTCACGTGATAGAGAGGCGACGGCGGCTCTCATGCGATATAGTGCCGGCTATGGAGAAGAACCACCAGCGAACGGCGACCAATATAACCAAGCACGGTGATAGATGATTAGCGAGCGGCTATACTTTTGGTACAGGAATCTTTGATCGTCCATAATTAATTATTACTGTTCAGTTTCTGAGCATATTTATGCGTTGTTTTCCTCCCCGGAATTTGGCTTCCAAGAATTTGGGTTTTCCAGTGTTATGTTAGGGTTTTGATTTAGGATTTTGGTGTAATGAATGCGAGATTCGTGGTAGTGGATGAATTCTATGTTTGGGATTAGTTTTCCAGGTTTGTTTGCAAATTGATTTGAAATTTTATAGCGCAATTAATCGATGATTGACATGTAATTGGGTTTTTTTCCCTTTTAATGTGTGCTAGATTGAGCCTTCATTAACGTTGCAGTCTTGGATGATGTTTATGGTGGTCAACGAGTAAGAGGAATGAGATTGGGAGTTTGATACTCGAATTGGTGCATTTTGACCTCTCATACTAATAGAGAACCTTGAGTTGGGATTTTTATGAGCTTGTATGGTTCAACTTTAGCATGCCTCAGGAAATCTATGTATGCCTGAAGCATATGATTCCTTTTATCCTTGGAATAAGGTTTTGGTTGTCTAGTACTTCAATGTGGGAAGTTTGTTTGCTTAATTGGTTATAGTTTATCAACTTTTGCTTGCAATGTCAGATGAGTGGGAGTGGGTGGTCTGAATCAGAACTGTGCAATATATATTGTCCGATGCATATATAATTGTGTAGATGCACAGTGAAAAAATGCGGTGAAGTATACCGTTGGAAATAGTAAGTTTATTTGGTGACGCCTAACTGTCAACAATTATAGGAATGCAATTTGACTCAACAGTGTAATATGAAACTGGCTTAAATAGTTCCATTATGCAACGTGTTGACGAATCTTATTCATTGATTGTTATAAATGAAAAGAATAGAAGAATCTTGCAGTGTACCTTTTTTTTGCCGCTCTCCCATGCTCTCTGCAACACGTACTACAAAATTAAGAATCTATAAGTTTATTTTCAAGTTTGTACCGAATTATCAGGATACAAATGTTTAACTTATAGTATGCTACTGGCATCATAATTGCTTGCTGCATCATGATGTCTGATGGTTACTGCAAAAAATTGGCTCAATTTTTTTTGTCTTGAATTGTTTAGTTGTATTCATCAACATCTTGAATTGTTTACTGAATACAATCTTTTCAAAATATTTGGAAAATAAAATTGAGTGGAAAAAGAGGGTTACAGTGACATTGCTAGTAATCATCCACATGAAGTTAATATTACTTGACATTAGAATAAAATTATTAGATTTTACAAGTATTGGTCAGATCCATTTGATTGATTATAGTATTTTGTTAAATGTGATTGATCATCCAGTTTTGTGTCCATCATTCTCATCCTACACATACATGTATGGATGTCCCTGCATCCTCCAATTTAGGAATTGTCATGCTGGCACTATAAGAGTACTAGCATTGCTATTTACTGATTACAACCACAAACAAGAAATATGTAGGTTTCCACACTAAGTGTTCAAATATTTGACATGTCATGAATCCTAGAATTTGAAGTGTCCATAAAATGTAATTAAGTCTTTGTTCATTACTTATTATCTTATATAATTTAGAAATATGAAAATGCGGTATCCTTGGAATTCAATTATTTGCAAATGGACATAACATTGTGTGCATGGTTCAAAGTTAGTTCGGATCATCGTCATTTAATTATCAACTTAATTTCTTTGTACCTAATACTTAGCAGATAGACTTTAGCACCGTGAAAAGGTTTCTCACACTTATCTGATAGAATTATTTATTATACTTTCTGGGCTATGAATAAGTCAAAACGATGCTATTTTGTCACCTATCAGGTTGCTGAACTAGAAACCAAGGCGTATCCCTTGTTAGATGAGCTAACATCAATCAGTGCCCCGAACCTAGAGAAGTCCGTCGTTTGAAAAGTCGACTATTGCATTAACACCGAGAGTACAAAAGGTAAAACTTATGCCATTTGATTTATCAATTCAGACATTTTTCACTTAGCTGCTTTCTGAAATCTTCCTTTTATAGGTTAGGGATGAAATAGAGCAATTAGTGCATGATGATGGTGATATGGCTGAAATGTACCTGACAGAGAAGAGAAGGCGTTTAAAATCACTTTTTGGCTTTTAATCATTACAAGGGTACAATTTTACTGGGCCTGGGGTATCTGTTTTTGCTCCAGTTTCTCCTGTTTTTCCAACACCTGAATCACGAAGGCTTGAGAAGGCACTAAGCTTTGCTAGGAGCAGGCATTACGCTTTGCTAGGAGCAGGCACAGTAGTATGGAAAAGTTCAGAAAATACCAAAGAAAATATAGAAGAGCTGGGGATGTTGTTGGAAGCTTATTTCGTGGTCATTGACAGCACTCTGAACAAAATTACTTCGGTAACTGTTGCTGCTTAACAAGTTTAATCTTTTCTTTATCCTTTGTTATCATTTGCAGGATGTTGATTCTAACATTTGATTGTCTGCGGTATTTGTTTCAGCTAAGGGAGCACATTGATGGCAGAGAAGATTTCATCAACATTCAACTCGTAATTTTCCCTTTTATTTATTGATTTTAATTATTCGATCAAATAAACACTGCGTTTGATGGTTACAACTTATAACAAGATAAACTCATTCTATGAGCACATCTGGATATGTGTGTATGTGAGGAAATGAAGAGAGGGAAAGTACATTGAGGATTCTGAGCTAATCAAGTAGAAGTTCTACCTTTCCCTCCTTCACTTTACGCTCCACATAAACTAATGAAATTCTTATAGGAAGAAAATTTATATCTTGTAAGTGTTGCTACTTTTGTGCTCATCTGAACACTATTTCTGTGATGCAGGTCTACTTGGAAAGAACTTCCAGGGAAACCCGTGGTTATGTGGGTGCTGATCTTGTTGCCCTTTGAACAGAACCTGCTCTGTACTGTGTCAGGAGTAAAATGGATGTCATTGACTTAGAGGATGATTCTACAGATGCAGAAATACTCAACTCAACGGCTGTTACAAATGAACACTTCAAGACTGCTCTTGGCACCAGCAATCCCCTGTACTCTGTGGAACTGCAAGTCGCATGCTAACGAACTCGAGTTTCTTGTAAGCAAACCAAACTTTTGCTTGAAATAGAATTATATCAAATGTCTAATATGATTTATTTGCTGGTCAGGTTGTTGAAGTGCCCAGTGTCAGCGGGGAGGATTGGTGGGTTGGACAACGTCAAGAGGGAACTCCAGGAGTTATATTTCACAGGTGGTTGAAGTTATATAATTTTTTTATTGATGTTTGGACTAAGATTTCACGCTCATGTTTTTTTTTTTTTTTTATTTATTTTTTTTTATTGTTCAATATACAATGGAGCACCCTGAGAAGTTTGAGAAATTTGAAATGTCTCCGTCGAAGGAGTTCCGTTCTATGGTCCTCCTGGTCGTGGAAAAACGATTTTGTTTGCCAAGCCACTGCCAATGACCAGTTAAAATTTGTCATTGTCAAAGGTCTTGAACTTAGTGCTATAGCCTCTAATTTAGGGTTTCAGTTATAAAGTTGTATTGAAATGTAATTTCACGTACGTATGGATTCAAAATGTGTACTTGTGAAATTTCTTCTTGTTGTATCCTAAAAATAACTAAGTATAATGAACCCCCTTTTAAGTCATGTTTAACTGGTCTCCCTTCCTCTAATTAAGGAACCCTACCTGGGCATGTATGCAGCCGACCTATTTTTTAAAACAGAACCGATACGAAAGGTTTCTTCAGATCGATCATCGATCTCTCGACTCAGACTCGAGAAGAATCGTAGTTTCAGCCTAGGATCTACTCAAGGAGTTCGAAGTTTTGACATGAATGACGTCTCTCGACTTCATTACGAAAGATCTCGAAAGACGAATTGACCTATCAGTTTCACCATACCTAGTTATGTGGCTAGTCATCCTCGCATTTAATGTATGATTAGGGTCATTATGACTCCCGCTAGCACTTCAACCTTCCTGTCGCTTTTCCATTAAATGCGAGGATGACTTGCCTGCTCTGCGATCGATACGTGTAAGGCACATTCTGATCTAACTGTCCGCACAGACCCGATCAAATTACCAAATAGCCCCCCTAAGAGATACTTATAAATGAGTATCATTTCTTCTGCATGAAGGTATGAACAACTTGACTAGAGAATACTCACATAATAAATTCAGTACTTTTTACATCACAAAATCAATAACCGAGTTGAAAGTCAAAGGACCTATTGGAGAACCCAACTCTGCTCCTCTCACGGTGTTTTATGTGCAGGAATATTTGTCTGCGGTCATAATTAGCCATCAAAGGATATAAAAGGATCCTAAACTTCTCCAAATTCAATTTTATTCTCCTAATTAACTGACTAGCATCAACAATTTGGCTCTCACCATGAGGCCTCTTCTTCTTCTTTTGAGAAAATGGTCGATCATGACTGGTCTTCGGTTCTAAACTTCAGACAAAGTTCCAACAGTGGCTATATCACCCAAGCCCAATTGGATGAGTCCAACCAACAGCTGGACTAGACTCTTCAAGAGCAGTTCGCTTCCCTCACAAACGAACTTATCAGCTGTGTTCTTCCTCTCCAGCCTCCTTCATCACCTACTACTCCCCATGAAGAGCAGCATCGAAGACAGTAGCAGGAAGAGCGGGCTGGGGAAGCTACTCCCCTAACACATTGGCAACAAACTCAGTTTTCTACCGAGCCACGGTAGCCCCAATATCACATGGAGGCAACAGGCAAGAGTTCAAACCTCAGCGCTATTTAGGCCGCGCGGTCGACGTTGCGAGGTGTGAGACCTACCTACACGATCCAAACTCCAGTGACAAGGGTTGATCCCTCCGTGATCAATTTGGCTCCCAGATATAGTCAGACGTTCAACGTGATTGCCGATGTTATTGGAGGAACACTCCTTTTTCTAATTGGATTGTGAATGCTCCCGGCTGAAAGTTCATGATGCCACACATCGAGAAATATAAGGGCGAAGGCGAACTAGCCGAACATGCACACAAGTTTTATGATTTAATGTGCATATTGAATGTGAGCAATCCCGTCATCTGCCGAGCCTTCCACGTCACTCTTAGTGGCAGCGTGAAGAAGTGGTGGAACTCATTGGATAAGAAGTCCATCCACAGCTTCGAGTAACTAAGCCAGAAGTTTGTACATTATCTTCTAGCATATACAAAGCAAGAGACACCCTTTGCTTTCCCGCGGCAAATTAGGCAGAGACCAAGGGAGACGTAGAGGGAGTATTTTAAGAGATTCCAGACCATGCGCCTAGAGGTGGAGGATCCTGGCAATATGCTCGCTATGGCTGCGATCATGGAGGTCTCGAAGATGAGAAACTGTCTAATTCTCTCAATATGAATCGAGTCACTAACTTTGACTAACTCATGGCTAGAGCTCGATCACATATGGACGCCAAGGATAGCCTTACTCGCCAAAATGGTGGCATGATTGGAAGCTGATAAGGTCGCGTCCTCTCAAAGCAAGAAGGCTGAAGACATTCGACCCAAGTCTGAGTCTAGACCTAGCTGGACAGACAAAGGAGACTAAAACAAGGAGACTACAAGGAAGCTAGCACTCATCCTCCTCAATGCTCCTCTCTTACAGATGCTGCATTTGATTCAGAAGGAAGGACATCTCGATGATCCTCCCCCTCGCATGAAGTCAAACCCTCAATCGATAGACATTCAACAATACTGTCGTTATCATAGGGACCATGGTCACAACACCAATGACTACAAAATTCTCTGAAGGGATATTAAAAAACCTCATTTAGAGAGGTTTGTTGAAGATCTTTCCCCCAAGGTAGAGAAGAACCAACCCTAGGAAGACCAAAAGAGAGAAGATCCTGATCAAGGTCTCCACACCAAAATCATCAGAATGACTAGATATGATAAGCCAAGGATAAGCGCTCCATTAACACTATCAGTGGTGGCCCAACAGCAGGGGGAATGTCAAACAATGCTTATAAGCGGTACGCCCGGTGATCTCTGGAAATGGACCTCTGTGAGAAGAAGCTCAAAATAGATCAACCTATCTCTTTTAGCAATGATGATTTGAGAAGGGTGTAGACACACCACGATGATCTCATCATCATCTAGGTGCAAATCAATGGCTTCAGAGTCAAAAAAATCCTCATAGACATTGAAATCTCTGTCGACATCCTGTTCATGGATGCCTTCAATCAAATGGGGGTGGATGAACAGAGCTATGATCATACACGAGTCCACTCATAGGTTTCTTGGGGCATTTAGTTTGGCCTAAAGGGTTGATCACCCTGCTCATGGTGGTGGATGATTATCCCTGCTAGTTCATGATCTAGGTTCAATTCATCATAATAGATGTTAAATTGGCCTACAATGTCCTCTTGGGAAAGACTCCTTGATTGACTTGCAAGCTATTTACCTCCACCTTCTATCAGATGATGAAGTTTCCTACCTCAAAAGGAGCCGGTCTTGCTCAAAGCAAGTAGCGAGATGCTAGATCATGCTATCTACTCTCAATAAAAGGGAAAGTGATTTTTGTGACTTTACCAATCGAAAAGTCCACAAGTCTATCTATAGGAGAAAGAAAAATGGGAAAGGAATACTCCTGTTGAAGATTTGGAAGAAATTCAGCTCGTTACCGATAAAACCAAGAAGGTTAAGATTAAATCGGAGCTAGCCAAACCACAGCAAAGAGCCATCATTGAGTTCATTCATGCTAATGCCAATATCTTTGCTTGGGGACCCAAAGATATGCTAGGGATTTTCCCAGAAGTAATCAACCATGAGTTGTTGGTCAACCGACACTACAAGCCGGTTCGACAAAAGAAGAGGAATCTCGGACCCAAAGGATAGCACGCGGCAGTAGAAGAAGTCGACTGTTTACTAAAAGTTGGATTTATCCAAGAAGTCCAATATCCAAAATGGCTGTCTAATACAATTCTAGTCAAGAAGTCTAGTAGTAACTGGAGGATGTGCGTGGATTTCAATGATTTGAACAAAGCTTGCCCCAACGACATCTATCCTCTCCCTTGGATTGACTAGTTGGTTGACGAAAGCACTGGTCATGAAATGCTTTGCTTCATGGATATATTCTTGGCGTACAACTAGATCAAGATGATAAATTTTAACAAGGGGAAAACCTCTTTCATCACAGATCAAGGAACAGTTTGTTACAAGGTGATGCCTTTTCGACTCAAAAATGCCAAAGCTACCTATCAAGGATTGGTAAACAAAATATTCAAAGATCAAGCCAGTTGCAACGTGGAGGCATATGTGGATGACATCTTGGTAAAATCCAAGTAGGCTACCCCTCTCGTCGCAAATCTCGAGGAAACCTTTTCTGTCCTTCGCTGCTATTAGATGAAGTTCAACCCCGTCAAGTGTACTTTTGGAGTTCAATCGAGAAATTTCCTCAATTTTATGATAAATCAACAATGAATTGTGGTTAACCCCAAAAAGCTAGTTACTATTAAAGAGATGTTCGAGCTCCGTATGGTAAGGGACATCCAAAAATTGAATGGAAGAATAGCAGCTTTAAACCGTTTCATCTCCAAATCAGCCGAAAGAAGCCTTCCCTTCTTCAAGGTCCTAAGATGAAATAAAGGACCCAGAGACAACATCGAGTGGACAGCTGAGTGCAGTAATACTCTTGCGGAGTTTAAGAGATATATGACCTCTAAGCCTCTATTGAATCGGGACATTGAAGGAGAATAACTCTACCTCTACCTAACCATCTCACCAGAAGCTATGAGCTTTGTCTTAGTCCGTGAAGAGGATAACATCTAGAAGCTAGTGTACTATGTCAACTGCATTTTAAAAGTGGCTGAACTCAATTATATTCTAATTGAGAAAGCTTCTTTCGCTCTTATCACCATAGCCAGAAGGCTCTGTACATACTTTCAAGCTCACCTCAACCCGAGGGCGATTCATTATCTCAAAAACTAGCTCTCCCTTCAGACACCACATGCCCAGTTCCGAAGCCTATCCGGAAGGTTCCATCTAGAAAGTACATAACTCCTGAGTATGCTTCACCTGCTTGTCATGGTGGTTGGTAATAGTAGACAGATCATCAGGGGCTAATGGCAGCTATGTTGGAGTAGTTCTTCGCAGTCCTGAAGGACTCATCTTTGAATACTTGATCACCTTTGATTTGTCTGCCTCCAACAATGAAGCTGAATATGAAGCTCTCTTGGTTAGACCTAGAGTTGTTCTGGCAGCCAAAGCTAAGTCTGTCTTCATTATAGTAGACTCCCAACTCATCTCTTATCAAGTACAAGGGGATTATGGAGCTAAAGGCCCTAGAATGTAGAAGTATTTGGGGAAGGTCAAGGAACTACTAGCAAAATTGAAGGAATTTCGAATTACCCAAGCCCCAAGAGCTCACAACGCTCGTGCGGATGCCTTGTCCAAGCTAGGCTCTTCAAACTCTGGTGTGAGCTGCGGAATGGTATATACCGACACTCTTAAACAACCCAGCATCTCAAAACCACATCCGACTCGGTCATGCAGCAAGGCCTCCACCCCAACCTTGTTGGACGGACCCGCTCATCAAGTTTCTAACAAAGAGGATTCTGCTTGAAAATCTGGGAGAGGCCAAGAGCTTATAGAGGAATGCCATAATGTACCTCATGATTAAAGACCAGCTCTATCATCTTTTGTACACCAACAACAGCAAGGACCCCTACCTTTGGTGCCTCTGACCTGAGGAAGCAGATTATGCCCTAAGGGAGATCCATGAGGGGATATGTGGGTATCACATATGGGCCAAAAACCTCACTCAAAAAGTTATCAAACAAGGTTATTACTGACCAACCATTCTGGCTGAATCTAAAAAGCTTATAACCCAATATAAAGCCTATCAACTTTTCTCCAACATCCTACGAGCTCCGACTAACGAGCTCACTCACCTCATCAACCACTCCATTTGCTCAATAGGGACTAGATCTCCTAGGACTACTTCCAATAGCGGCCCGATATGGAAATTCTTAATTGTCACCATCGACTACTTCACAAAGTGGATAAAGGCTGAACAATTAGCAAAAATCAGCAAAAGAAATATCCGTAATTTTGTGTGGAAATCAATCATCAGCATATTCGAGATACCACTATCATTCATCCTAGATAACAGCACTCAATTTGACAGCAAAGGATTTGGAGATTTCTACAGAGAGTGAAAGATTCAACTCAAGTTCGCCCTGGTAACACACGCTAAATGCAGTAGCCTAGCCCAAGCAGCGAACAAATATCTACTCCACGCTTTAAGGAAGAAAATAGATGAAGTAGGGGGAGCCTAGGTTGAAGGGCTCCCTAGTATTTTATGGTCATACAGAACAACCCATAAAATTTCCACTGAGGAACTCCATTCATGCTGACATATGGAAAAGAAGCGGTCATACCAATTGAAGTCGACATGCCTACTATGTGCTAGTGATGATTTGATGAAGAGACCAATGTAGCCAGCCTGCAGAATGAACTCGACCTCATCGATGACGTGAGGTAACAAGCTCTCTGATTGTAGGTTCAGCAATCAACAACACATCGCCTAGCATTATAATAGCCGTCTCCGACCACGGACGTTCAAAATCGAAGACTTCATCCTCCGAAAAGCTATTACCAACAAAGATGCTTGCCGTGGCATGCTCGCCTCTAGCTGGGAGGGACCTTACTCTGTTCTTAAGGAAGCTCACCCGAGAACGTAATAGCTGCAGTGCTAGGATGAGGCTGCTTTGAAGCATCCTTGGAATGTAGAGAATCTAAAAAATACTTTCAATGAATGTAAATGTAAAAAAACCCCCATTTAATGAAATACTCATTTGTCTTTGAATATTTTGTTTATAGCCCTTGCGACTCTTCCAAGGCACAAGACCCTGATGGTTTTTCAATGTAAAACCAAGGCATGAAGAGAATCCTTGCGACTCGGTCCTCATTGACTCTTCAAAAGCACAAGACTTTGGTGGCTTTTTAGTATAAAACCAAGGCACATAGAGAACCCTTGTGACTTGATCTTCATTGACTCGTCCAAGACACAAGACCTTGGTAGTTTTTAAGTATAAACTAAGACATGAAGGTAATTCTTACGACTCTATCTTCACCAACTTGTCCAAGTGATTATCACAATTTAATTACAATTTAATACCCTCATTACCCATTTTATATGAATAAATATACCACTAATAATTG